>OMLF01050251.1:0-10314 GCA_900302615.1 Holocentrus rufus
CTTGGGTTTTAGTTTTATTGTGTTTTATTGTGTTTTATTGTTTTACCTTTGCTGTTTTTATGTGCATGCAAGACTGTGACACACTTCTAGCCTTAATTGGACTTGATAAGATTTAACCTGCACGTGTGGTGGGCCTGATGGACACTATAACTAGCCACTAGGGGAAGGAGAGGAGGACTCCCACGGCCAATCCGTGGCTGGGGATGGGCTTACCTGGAGAAACATAGGAAGAAAAGGCCCGACAACGGAGGAAGACGAGGTTGGCGCGTGGCAGAAGGGAGACACACCTGATCCGCACTGTGGCAGCGACGGAGTTGAGACAACCAGCCGAGACCAGATGAGGGGTTCCCCCAGACGGCGCGACCGGGTTTCAAGACTGACCGCCAACGCCTGTTTACTCCGGCCTGGGTCGCCTGTTTCCACTTGCGACCCGGGAAAACCGTGAGTATTTTTAGCGATTCATTGGCGGCTTTTATGTGTCCTGAGGTCTAAGCTAACCCGCGCTTGTAATTACGGACTGATACTCGCCAGTCTTCTGTGTCCATAGCGTGCTGTGCCGGAGCCGACCCCGTGGACTGGTGTGGCACCAGGACTCTGCAAGAGCTGGGTGGACTGCGCTAGGAAGGAAGAGACAGTTACAGACTGCTAGGGCCTTGGATGACTGTGGGTTGGGGCGAAGGCAAAATGTATTGTTATTAAATCCCTTTTTATTGTGAAGCTCTGGTTATTTTAAAGCTCTGCTCGGCTTGATTTTAAGAACCTGTTTGAGTCTTAGGCTCCCTCCTAGGTGGCGTTGTCGTTTTTAGTTCTTTTAATTTTTTACCATTTTTACGTAGATACTTATTTGATTTTATAATAGTTTTAGGCCTTTCACGGCCGCCGGTTTTTACAGTTACCTAGCTACCCACATAGTCTAGCTTTGTACTGTAACCCTCAGATCTAAGAAAGGTATGGAAGACATCAGCTGTGACAATAATAATTGGCCCACAGATGTAAGAGACATCTGTGGCATCCGCATATATTTTGTTTGTTCAAAAACTCCCGCATCCAGGAGCATGCGATTGTTTTCTATGAAATTAAGACTGAAGATTTATTTCCTGGAGTGACATTTTCCTACTGATAGACAAGTAATATTTTTCTCCCTTATTAGTACTATCTGTAATGGTATACTATGTTCAGCAGACAGCCTTATTATGCAGGGATCATTATAGAATATGCCACTGTTTTGGATGTGATTATATTTGTTTGTGTAATGAAGCCATCTGGTTTCCATTCTCTCTGTACAATTCCATTAATTAGTGGCACAGTTGATATTAGAAACACAATATTGAGAGATTGCAGGAGGGGAACTCTGGAGAGATGACACGAAGGGAAGGAGAGAGACAGGCAGACATATAGAAATGAAAGAAAGGAGAGAGAGAAAGGCAGAAAGAGAAAGAGAGGAAAAAAGAAATAAGGAATGAACAAAAGGAAGAACATGGCCAGGAGTGTTTGCAAATGCAGATGGTTATGAAGCTAAGGCAGATGGCGTGTCAGATTGATTATTGTCGCCAGCACTGCGTGATAGATACAAGGCGAACACTGAGCTCTCCCCTCATTTCAGATAACACAGAGTGATAGAGACGTGTCAGCTCGCAGGGTTAATCCAAACGCCATTCAAGCTGTTCAGAACCATTTAGACCCATCCGTGTGTAGAAGCCCATTCGTTCTCGACAAGCCGATTACACCTGTAAATAAATATGGCTTGCATTTCTGATTATGCATAAGGTAGGTGGGATATTGCAGCGGCTATATCATCAATGGCGGTTTACAGCTATCTCTTCACAGCAGAGGGGACCATTCTCTCCGGCCTGATCATTTCATACGGGTGGCATTTTCAGCTGACCCGGCCGGGAACAAAAGCAGCTTAGAAGCATCTGAGGCTCCAGTGTGAAATATCAAGAGCCAAATGACATCTGACAATATGTTGGATATAAGCTGGCCTGTATATTCTATGATATGAGGCACACTGGTATCCTGCTTCCCTTTCATTTTTTAGTGTTTGTAAAGGATGTTTCATATGGAAGGCTGTGAGCATGATATTACACAGAAATCTGAGACTACACCCTCCCACGCCCTCCACAATTACTTACAGTGTTAAAAATGGTATTTTACTGTGTTACAGATGTGATTCTCAAAAAAGGGCTGTGAAAAGTAGGGGTACAACAGTTATTTCATATTATTAAACCCAGTACCCAGACTGAGACAAGATGCTCAATACCATTTTCACCTCTGTATGTCCACTGGTTCAATTCCCATGGGTAGCATTTTGTGTTAGCTTAGCATAAAGACTTGAAGTCTACAGGAGTCATTAGCCTAGTTCCGTCTGTCACTGTCTCTGTCCGCCTGTCACAATTTCACTGTCAAAATTATATTATTTGCACTTTGCAATGACAACTTTTGGAACTGTTTACACTTGAATAAGCCAATGTCGTGACAAGAAAGATATGTGGCTCAGAAACAAACATAATTCTGCACAGACTGCTGTCATTGAACTTTATCTCATTACACTGTATCATGGTTGAATTGATGGTGAACCACATTGAATCGTATCGTGAGATAAGCGTACCATCCCATCCCTAGACTCAGGGTCAGAATTTTCATAAGATGGCCCATCTGACAAACTTTGCTTGTAGCATTTATGATAAATGGAATGCTAAGTCTATCTAATCTATCCAATTTCTAGCTGCTCTGGGTCAGGGTTACCATGGCAACGAGAAGCAGAACAGTCCAGACATGCTACTCCTCAACAACGTCCTCCAGCTGCCCTTGGGGATCCCGAGATTCTCCTCAGCCAGCTGGGAGATGGAGTCCCTGCACCATGTCCTGGGTCTGGCCTAGAACACCTCCACAGGGAGGCTCCCAGAAGGCACCCTGACCTGGTGCTTCAACCACCTAAACTTCCTCAGCAGTGACAGAGAATACATGTAAAAAGGAATTGGTACTAAAAGAAAAGTGTTTTTTTTTTTCTTTTTTCTTTTTTTTTTTTTGATGACAAGGTCCATTTTATTGCTTATCTGTGTTTTTAAAAGCTATAGCAACAATCATGGGTGTTACATGGTAATGAAATGCACATCTTGGAATTTTTAAAAAAAGTCATTGTTGGAGAAGTTATATGGTAGGAGCTATAGATGGTAGGACTACTATCTAGCTTATCTTAAAGTGACTAATTTTTTTCTCGTTCCACATGTTGGATATTCATCAAAAGTTAATCCCGCTCCCCTTTAGCCAAAAGCTGTGGGAAGTGAATAAGCTCTTCCTTGCCACAAGTTTCATTGTGTTGCATGAACATATTTGGAAGTTACATGCCTGACAAGACGCCTTGTTAGCTAATCGGTGTGAAAAGTCAATTGGTTCTTCCTTGAACCATGACCAAGCTCTCCACAAAGTTTTAGGGTGTTGTGTGAATCCATTTTAAAGTTACATGTGTTTTTATATGGAGCCACGCAGTTTCATGCAAATCTATTCACAACTTTTTCAGATATCCTGCTAACAGACAAACAGGCAAATGGGCCAAAAACATAACCCTCGTCCAACTCCGTTGGCAGAAGTAATTACCAAAATATTCACATCATTGGTTTTTTACCAGAATAATTGTTTGCTGTAGCCATATTGAAAAGTGAATTTCAACGTAATGAGTTTAATTGAGCAAAATAAGCCAACACTACCATCCTGTCCTGAATTTACATAAAGGCACAGTTTTGTTGCCAGCTCTACTCCAAGGAAAGTAGCCAGATGATGTCATGCACTAATATTCATATGAATATATTTGGGGAAGAGAGGGAGGGCCTGGAAACAGTTCCTCTCTTTTCTTCCTATTAGCTCACCTTAGGTCCTCTCTTCTCCCATTGGCTGACCCTGGGCCCGAGCAGACTGGCCAGCAGCTGCCCAGTGAGCTGAAAGCCCATGTGTTCCAATGATCCAATGACAGGCCCTCCTGCTCTACTCCCATTCTTAGTGGACGACCGGGTGTATTTGAAGAACTGCAATTAGATGTCTTTGGATAAGACAAGTAAGTAGAACAAAGGCACGGCATAAACTGTAACAATTTGTTATCAAACATTTTGGGAGTCAACATTTTTCCTGGTAGTCTGCAAAAATAAAACAAACAGGGGGAACCTTGCACTAAGATAAACTATTTCTGTAATGCGCAGTATAGTATAGCTAATGGATAAAAGAGAGTACAGCTGGGATGATTATATAGTTTTTTAATAATTGGCCAGCATAACTCTGTAATCCTTAAGTTAATTCAAGTTATTTATCTTTGTTCAGCAATTAACACATTATTTATAGTAGCATCTGCATTTGGATTAAAGTGGCTGTAGTTTAGACAGCAAAAATGTCAAAAATCCCCCAAATTCTTTGTCTTTCGCCTTTGTCTTCACTGCCATCGCTGTTAGGGAAAAATTTGAGATAGCTGAAATACTGAACTCCCGCCTTTGCAAAGATCTGTCAATAGTTATGGAGTATGAAAACAGCTCTAAATACAAAATGACTAGCAACAACCAAGATGTTATATAACCACAGAGAGAGGTGGATCCAGGAATTCTTCTGTGTGGTGACTTGGTAATCTGGAGGGGTGGCTAGAGGGAGAAGCTAATATCAACAATAAAAATGAAGCAAACAGTGCACTGCAGCAAGAATCAACTGATTCTGTATATTCTAACCAATGGAGGACAGGGATTTGACCTACACTAAACTACCCCCACTACAACTGACCACACACCAGTTGTTGACACAGTTTCCACAGTCTGTTTCCAAAAACATCGTATCTCACACAGACACACACACACACACACGCACACACACACACACACACCTGTATGGAATGGATGGCTGCCTGGGGGTGGGAAAAACACATTCAAAAATATAAGAAAAGCATGACATGCTTTGGACAAATTGCATGTAGTGTAGCACATGGGTTAAAAAAAACTGAAAGTGACCCTAAACAAAACCCATCAGAAGCTTGAGCAGGAGCGTTGACTGCATCTATTTTTTAAGATTATTTTTGGGGCATTTCTGCTTCGTTGGACAGGAAAGACAGGGCGAAAAGTGAGGTGATGACATGCAACATGCATCATGTTGCAGCGTGTCGTTGAAACAAGGACTTTGCCTTTATGGTACGTGATGTGTGTTCCACTAGGTGAGCCACCAAAGCACCCTGAAGATTTCTGGGGCATTTCTGCCTCACTTAACAGGTATAGCATAGAGAAATAGGAAAGACAGGGTCGAGAGAGAGGGGATGACATGCAGCAAAGGGTCTGGGTGGAAATCTAACCCGGTGGTACATGGTACGTGTTCTATCACCTGAACTATTTCTTAAAAGATGCAGCGTCAATCAAGATGACAAGTTCGGAGCTACAATCACAGGGGATAAATCAGAGCTGCCGGGCAAGTTAAGAAATGGATTTACATGCTTGACGTGGTCCATACTAGTCTATGAAGTCAGCAAGAGCAGTAATGCCTTGCGTGGGCATAAGAATAATCTGAAGCTCTATATCAGAAGACAAGAGTGCTACACAAGTGCTGCACTAGATGGAATCCACTCTGCTGATGGACTTTCTGGCTGGAATAGTCATGAAAAATGGGAAAAAGTTGAAGGTGCCAACAAATCCAGCCTATACAAATACTGTTGTGTTGCATGGCAAAGTTTATATGTTCAGTAGGCCTACTTGGGCCTACTGGCCTACTGTGGCCTACTCTGACTTTGAGCTCTGTCATTACTTCTAAAGCATTATTATTTGTAGGGAAAGATAATTATGAAAGGTAGAACAAAAGCATCAGGTATAAATAAATGGGAGATCCTGACAATTTAAAAAAGTTGGGATACTAAGATATGATTATTTAAGATATCATAACTTAATATTATCTGTCTTTTTATTTATTTCCTTTATAGGATGAAGTATTTAATTTTGAACAGGTACAGAAATGATTTGTTTTTGTATTATTTATTAAAACAAGACAAGATGAAATATTAAAAGTTATGCATCACTGAATTGGAAGGCTCCGAAGATGGAATGATAGATGCAGTTATATGCATCATCTTTGTGAGAGTGGAAACTGAGATAATGGCTGTGTATCAAGTGTCCCAAAGTGAGCACATTAAGTTCAGAGCAAAAGGAGCTCTAGTACAGACCCCTGGGGAAGGTCCTGTCACATCTATAGGAATCAAGCCAATTTAAAACCATTCGAGAGATGCTTAACCAGAGGAGCAACAAGAATGTTCTCGTCCCCAACTTGTCAAAAACGGCAGCTTGGTCAGTGGCCCTACTCTCTGGGTACCCCTGTAGTGTTACTTTTGGCTGTGCTGCGCTCTTCCACCCCTGACTCACTGGGCCATCCATTGGCTCTACATGTCACTGTGATGTCACTCGCAGACAAAAGACAATGGTCACAGGTCACAAGGTTAGGAAAAGGTTAAGTTTAGGCATCAAAATGACCTGGTTAAGGTTAGGAAAATGTTATGTTTAGGCATCAAAACGGTCTCGCTTTACGCTCGAATCAAACTCCGGTCCCTGTGTGAACATGCTGTGTCTCGTATGCTCCCTATCCACCCCAACCACCTCTTTACACAGACTTTATTGCTCTTTGTACTATGCCTTCTTGATTCCGTTCACTTCACATCTCAAACTGACGGTACAGGGGCACCTAGAACATCATAGTTTGAAGTCTTGAGCCACTGACCAAGCTGCAGTTTTTGACGCCCTGGGAATGGGCTGAACAAGGATAACAAAAGCAACAGTGCTGAAGGCAGCACTGAATTCCAGAAGAACTGGAGCTGATGATCTTCCTGCATCGTCTGTTGAAAGGAGATTTTTTTTTTTTTTTGGCAAAGTCTAAAGTCTCAGTCTAAAGACTGAAACTTCTCAACGAGACCATGGCTTGCAACTATTTTCTCTTGGACCTTAGCCAGAAAAGAGAGTTTTGAAACTATTCTATGATACATGATCAAATTATTAGGCTGGCTTTACATGGTGCAACTTCCATGCAATAAGTTGCAGGTTGCATTCCTGTTGTCATGTAAACAAACCCATATGGAACATTCCAAATGATGATACAACCAGATTCATCATTTTGATTGGATAGCTTGCCTGGAACTGAAGTTACATTTCAGCTGCACCATGTAAAGCCAGCCTAGAATCCAGCAGTGGAACGCAAGAGCAAATCTGGAGCTGTTGCCTCAAATTCCTGGGAAAATACTTTCATTTGCTGTGCAGTTAGCTGCTGAAAGGCGAGCTTTGGCTTGGAATAACAAGCCCAATGTCAGTTTTTTTTTCCAGAATGGCACAAGAATAGCAGCAATAGGATGAACTATGGATGAAGCTCAATTTTACAGAAACCATCACTATGACCACACTTAGGCCAGATATTGTGTTGCTGTCTGAGACATCTAGACAGGTGGTCACGCTTGAGCTCACTAAGTCCCCTGGGAGGACTGGATGGAAGAGTCCAATCAGCAAGAGGAAGTGTGAGGATTTGATGGACAAGTGCCACAGGCAGTGGTAGGGTGAACAGTGTATGCACTATGCAGTCTTTCTTCATTCCTGGGAAACCTAGGCATTACAACCACCTACTCCACCTACTCCTTTGTTCTTACAATAGGGTGTTATTATCAGTTTTGGGCACGTTACTTTAAAAAAGTAATTAGTTATAGTTTCTCATTAGTTCTCCCAAAAAGTAACTGAATTAGTAACTGAATTACTCTATTATAAAAGTAAATTGTTACTAGGGAAAGTAACTATTTGCATTACTTAAAAAAAAAAAAAAAGTTGTAATATGTCAAAGAATTTGGATTTTTTTTCTGAGCAGGTTTCCCAAACCAGTTGCATAGAATAGAACAGCATAGATAGGTACACCTAATCATTAGATTAGAATTGCTTACAACGGATGTGGACAAAGTCTTTGCTCCGGGACATAATGCCAACTTGACATAAAAGTTCTTGCCTTTGACCTCAATGACGCTGAAGTAGTGCCTATACCTCCACCTTGAAAACGCCAACTTTTCCTCAGATTGCTCCGGACTCGCCATTGCTATGTGTAATCTCTGATTCTCCGGTAGTTTGTGTGTGTGCGCGCGGCTCCGCGCGTTCTGGTTTGTGTGTAAAAACACCCTCACCACCTGGTTGGCATGAAATGTGACTCCAAAAAACCTTTGCAGCTCGTGGTTGCCTGAAAGAGCCAGGGGTCCGTTCAGATTCAGCGAACGTTGACAACAGCTTCAATGCATGTGCAAGCTTCAATAATAACGTACCGCATTTAATTGTCAGTAACAATAGCAATTTATTCAGTAGCAATTTATGTAAAATCTTGCTTATCCGTCTTTTCATTAGAATCTGTTGCCAATGTAAACAGTCTTGAATTTATTGTTTTAAAAATTCAATTGGGGCCATCCGCTGTAGTTATTGTTGGTGTCTACAGACCACCGTCCACTGTACCAGAATCTATAGATATTTTATCAGATTTAATTTCTCTGTACTCTGAACCAGAAACTATAATAGTGGGTGATTTAAACCTAAATTGGCTTCATAGTAACTCTGAAATAAGTGCTGATCAAAATTTTTCTCAGCTAATCACTGAACCCACAAGACCTAACTTAAAGGACCCCTCAAAATCCACATTAATCGATCTTTTATTTTCTAACAGAGCCAATAAAATCGTAGCCAGTGGAGTATTCGACCTGGGTATCCCCCATTGCCCCATTGCTTGTATTAGAAGCACTAAGTCATTGAAATCAAAGCCTCACATGGTCACAAGGAGAAATTTTAACCATTTTAATGGGCAATCTTTTATGGATGATATTATGAACTGTACCTTCCAAGACACAGTCGAGAGCTCTGATATCATGGCAGCCCTGAGTCATTTTGCAAAAACATTTCTTTTTTTTGTTGACAAACATGCTCCTTTTAAGACTTTTAGAACAAAAGATAGAGTAACTCCTGGGTTTTCACATGAACTATCCATCTTATTTAGAGACAGAAACAGGGCTTGGTCTCGTGCTCGATGCTCAGTTGACCCTCAACACTGGCTTTCTTCTTGTCAATTGAGGAATAAGTGTACCACTACTGTAAGGAAAGCTAAATCTGACTGTTTTTTAAATCTTGTTTCCAATTCCTACTCTGATCCCCAAATATTCTGGAATGCCGTAAACATAAACAGAAATAATGCCACACCTTGTCCTTTAAACTTGAAGGTTAATAACAATGTCATCTCAGTTCAAAATGAAATTTGCTTTGCATTCAATAAGCATTTCATAGCTGCAGGCCAATTATTTGACAGCATTACTGCACTTCCTCCCTCTAGCACTTTTTTTGCTCATGACCCTGAAACTCCTGACACATCCCAGTTCACCATCCACTCCTTTACTGGGGCTGAAGTATTTGCTGCATTGCAGGCAACTGATCCAAGGAGTTCTACTGGTGAGGATAAACTGGACCCTTTCTTTTTAAAATTGTAACCCTAACCCATTTATTACTCAAGCACTGACCCATATTTTTAATCTTTCCATCTCTTTATCTCATCTCCTGTAAAATCCCTGTTGCTTGGAAGTCTGCATATGTACAGGTGCATCTCAATAAAATAGAATATCATCAAAAAGTTGATTTATTTCAATAATTCCATTCAAAAAGTGAAACTCATATATTATATAGATTCATTACACGCAGACTGATATATTTCAAGTGTTTATTTCTTTTAATTTTGATGATTATAACTGACAGCTAATGAAAACCCCAAATTCAGTATCTCAGAAAATTAGAATATTGTGAAAAAGTTCAATACTGAAGACTCATGGTGTCACACTCTAATCAGCTAATTAACTCAAAATACCTGCAAAGGTTTCCTGAGCCTTTAAATGGCCTCTCAGCCTGGTTCAGTGGGCTACACAATCATGGGGAAGACTGCTGACTTGACAGTTGTCCAGAAGACGATCATTGACACCCTGCACAAGGAGGGTAAGACACAAAAGTTCATTGCTAAAGAAGCTGGCTGTTCACAGAGTGCTGTATCCAAGCACATTAATGGGAAGTTGAATGGAAGGAAGAAATGTGGTAGAAAAAGGTGCACAAGCAACAGGGATAACCGCTGCCTTGAGAAGATTGTGAAACGAAGCCCATTCAAGAATTTGGGGGAACTTCATAAGGAGTGGACTGCAGCTGGAGTCAGTGCTTCAAGAGCCACCACGCACAGACGTATCCAGGACATGGGCTTCAACTGTCGCATCCCTTGTGTCAAGCCACTCCTGAACAATCGACAACGTCAGAGGCGTCTTACCTGGGC
>OMLF01050252.1:0-12762 GCA_900302615.1 Holocentrus rufus
CTCTCTCTCTCTCTCTCTCTCTCTCTCTCTCTCTTTTCTCTTTCTCTCTGTCAGTTGTTTCCTCTCACGTTGCCAATGCTCAATCACCCTTTGACTTTGAGAGTTGCATTTTAAAAGTACATACTTTCCTGGGACATTATTGGAAAGACGAACATGTTCTCAGTCAGTTTACCTGGTTAAATGAGGAGTTTGTGTTTTTTATTATTGCCCCCTTTGTCTCTTCCTCCATCTCTCTCTCTCTCTCTCTGTTTCACCTGACCCCTCCTCTCTCATTTCCTCCCTCTGAGCAGACATGATCCTGCATCGTTACGTGGTGTCCCGTGTGATCTGGGCCTACATGCTGTCCATAGCGGTGACCTACAGCATCACCCTGTGCCTGTTCCCCGGGCTGGAGTCGGAGATTCGAAACCCCAAGCTGGGCGAGTGGCTGCCCATCCTCATCATGGCCACCTTCAACATGTCAGACTTTGTTGGCAAGGTGAGGCATTTGATCCGCTCGTTAACAAAAGGAAATATATGAAATGCCTAATTCCTAAACACCATGTACATCCATTTTGGAAAATTCTGGTTACCTGCAGCATTTTAAAAACACAGATATTTTGGTAAGAAAATCTCATAAGATGATGCATAAATTTAATAATAATAACCCATAATGCACTTTGCTTTTAGGCCAAAAATCATTTTCCAAAATTAGAAGTCACTAGGTGTCAACCTTTTTCACAGCATCCATTTTGGCAGGTAAACACAGGTGTTCCTAATCACATTAATTAAGGATCTGTTCTATTTAAGTACAGAAGCTTAATTGATATGATTAGTAACACCTGTGTTTACCTTAGTATCAGAATGGCTCTCGTGAAAAAGGTCTATTCTTCAAATCATTTGGGAATTAAATTTTTCAAAAACACATTTTAGTGAAAACAAGCCAACAAAAACACAGTTTTTTCATTCAGGGTCATTAAAATATTGCACACACAGAGTAAAAGTATTCACATTTTGTAAACGAAGGTCTTAAGTTACTTTTTTTTGTTTTTATATATTTACTCGTTCTGTTACTTACAATCCACTGCCACTGTGTAAGAGGACGTTTTTTATGGTAAATTTATCACTTTGGAATGAATCTCTTCAGTGTGAGTTATGCTGTTATTACTTACACTATATACTATACTATACATTCATTAGTATTCAGTCTTATTATAAAAAAAGCATTTGAGACAGGGTCTTGTTTTCATGATTTCACAGATATGTTTTGTCCTTGTGCCTGAGAAGTCAGTCGTTAAAGTGAGACAGAGAGGCTAATTTACAACCAGAAGGTTACGGTTGGTTAACCATGGAAAGTCCTCTGCTGGGTTTTCCAATCCTGCATGGTAGTGCTGAGACCGTCTTTTCCAAATTGCATGTCAGTGGACACAGAATGAGCCTGTCCTCCCCTGGAAAAGCAGCCACTGAGATTTAATTGTACATGAAGCTTCTTTGCAGAACCAGGAAAGAGAGGAAGGCACATTTTTTTTTTCTTTTTCTTTTTTTTTTGTTACTTCTACGCAGCACTTGACCTTGTCAAACGGTTAAAGAGTGGCATCTCATTTTTTAACCTGAAAGTAAGAATGGAGCAAGGTTTGGTTTATTTTTAGGTAATTGCACTTAGCCAAGAGGCTTTATCTCCATACTCAGAAATTAAACCTTATCTCCTCTCCTTGAGTCATAATTTTGGACTTGGGAGAGAAAAATATTGCTGGAGTGAGATTCATTTCGATTGTATGCTTTGACTGTGTCCTCACAGCAAATTTGTTGGAATGGGGAGGTGGGGGAAGAAGAGAGATAAGGAGAGGGAGAGGAGAAATTATATAGAGCACGGGAAAGGAAATGAAGGTAGCTAGAAGGTAACAAGAAAAGTCACGATAAAGCAGAACAAGAATGGAATGGAGAAAAAAACATTTTGAGTAATTCAGCACACAGTCTGGCAAGGCGGCTGACTGGCAAAACACTGTCAGATTCTAACTATTGTTTAGAGAATTACTTATGAAGAGTATCGTGTGACATTTAGAAATGTGACGAGACGCTTTTCTTCAGAATAGAATAGAATAGAATAGAATAGAGCACCCTGTCTTTGGTGTTCTTCTGTAACCGACCCTGACCCCTCACCCCCACTGCGCAGCCGTGGCAAAGCCAAATGAGACATTCCATGCCAGGATCGATAAAATGTCACGTTGTCGCCGCAAATCAAACCCCTCCGCTGTCCCCAGATCCTGGCAGCGCTGCCGTACGACTGGTCCGGAGGCCGCCTGCTCTTCTTCTCCTGCCTCAGGGTGGTCTTCATCCCGCTCTTCGTCATGTGCGTGTACCCGGCCGACGCCCCCACCCTGTCCCACCCCGCCTGGCCCTGCCTCTTCTCCCTCCTCATGGGCGTCACCAACGGATACTTTGGCTCTGTGCCCATGATACAGGCTGCCGGGAAGGTGCCGCCCGAGCAGAGGGAGCTGGCAGGTGAGAGAGAGAGAGAGTGTGTGTGTGTGCCCCTCTGCGTGTTTGGATGAGAAATTTGTAACATGCTTTTGTACTTTTGAAGTCAGAAATTTTAGTTTGACTCAAGTATCTTTGTGCTTAAGTATTACACTAAGCTACATCTTAAATTATACCCTTTATACCCACTGCAAATGTTGTTGACATCACAAACTGGACCATCACAGACTGACAAATGGTGGAACCTTTCGCTTTCTTGATGCATTTTTTTGTCATTTCCAAATATTCCAATTAAAAGAATTTTAATTTTATGGTCTCGTCCTCATAAAATAGCATGGAAAAGAAGATTATATGCAACAGTGACTAAAAAGAAACAGAGCTTACTTACTTAAACTTTTACAGTAGTAGTTAATCTACTTAAGTAAAATATCAGCAAAGTAATAAAACAGCAGCTGCTTAAGTGTGAGTTAATTGAGCGAAATAGTAAATGAGTGTTTTTAAAGACATTCCAGTTTTTTATTGGTGATGTAAAAGCTTTTCGTGAATTAAGTAATCTATATCCTTTATATATCTGGCTTCAATTGGCGACCTGCAGGAATTTCAGCTACATTGCTAGAATTTGATCTCCTCCCACGCAAATCTCTGACACACGCACACACACACACACACACTCTCACACACATGGACCTCTCTCATCTCTGCCATCCCCTTGATCTACAGTGGCTTGCTGCTCGAACAACCATTAAAATCACATTTTCACAATATAGTAGGCGAGTAAGCTAGCTAATTAGAGCAGAGATCCAACAGAAATATCCAGCGAGGAGGTATTACATCTCCATACAGAATCATGCAATAGTAATGCTGCGCTGTCATTTGCTTTTCTGGCTGGAGAACGAGGCTTTAAGCCTTTGTAGCTGAACTGATTTACAGATTATGAGATTGAGTTTTGGAAACCAGAAGTCTTTGCACCTGTCAAACTAATCATTGAACACTGAGTCACTTTTTCACTTGACTCATTGCCTCTTTAACAAACGTCCTAAAGGTGCATTATGCAAAATTTTCAAAGTTTGATTGAAATTCAACTGGCAAAAACATGGAAACGTAATCTATCAGTGAATCTGTCCCAACCCTCAAATCAAATGCTTATTCTATGTTTTTTTGTCAGTTCAGTCTAAACAGTCCTCACTTCAATCGGCCCTCTGCCATTTTGCATTGTGCACCTTTAAAAAAATCTGCTTCAGTATGGACCTGCTATTGTGCCTATGAAACATTACAATTAACAGATAAACAAATCTAATCTGAGGTGCAAAAGAAGCAGTTAAAGTGAAGCGCAGTGGAAAAGTGGAATAGCTTTAAGGGCAGGATGAATGTGAACATACAGGATGAGCAGTATTAACAGTATAGACAGTATAGACAGTGTAAGTATGCAAGACATGTAAATATCCAAGATGGATACGTAATACATACAGTATATTCAATATGGGTATATATATTATGATGCAGTATTAGCAGAATGAAAAGAGTGGAATGAATACACTAAGTATATAAATAGAATAAGCTGAAGGTAATGTAAGTGTGCTAGAAAAATAACTATATAAAGATAGATGATATAAATATAAAATAGAGATAAATAAGAACACACCCATGACTTTGAGCAAGGCCACAGATAAAGGAGTCATCATCACTGAAGCTGCTTAATTGGACATTTGTTTCAGCTGGAGTTTGAAGAGGTAACTGTGGAAGAGTTTAGTGTGTACACTTCCTTTCTTTGTATTATCATTCTACGTTGCAAAAAAGCAAAATGCAAGCTTTTTCTACTCTGTCTTTTTATCCCCTTTTTCATGCTCAACCGCTGCTCTCTCTCTCTCTCTCTCTCTCTCTCTCTCTCTCTCTCTCTCTCCGTTATCCTCCAGGGAACACCATGACAGTCTCCTATATGACAGGATTGATGTTGGGCTCTGCGGTGGCGTATGCAACTTACAGCTTCACCGCCCCGGGATCAGGAGCACGCTTCCCCACGCTGCACCTACACAGCCCTGCCAATGCGACAGGGTACTGAATGTACACACACACACACAAACACACTTAAATGTACATAAAAAAAATATGTATATGTATATATCAGTATATTCACATGCACACACATACCGCCAGCGAGGAGAAGCATCACAAACAACACAGGCACAGGCAAAATAAACCCTGCAGGCACAGAGGACGAGGAGACACTCTGCAGGGTCGAACCAGGGCGTCTCGGTGGAGGAAACCATTTAAGTCACTGCTGTGGTAGAAGTGCTGCCCTTCATCCAAATCAAGAGCGCTCTCCTGTTTGATTTGGCTCGGCTGGCGCAGGACGAGGGGGTCAAACCTGAGAGGAGGCTCATCCACGAGGACGAACGTCGCAGCGGTCCTCTGCAAAGAAAATTTGCCGATTGAAGGATGGGAGGAAAACTTTGGAGGGAAGGCTGCGCTCTTCAATATGGGAGGGAGGGGAAACTTGCCCCGGGATTTAACGATGGAGAGGAATAGCATATATTACAGCTGAGAGCTAAGCGGCATTAGCCTGGCCCGCCTGGCTCGCCATTCGCTCCAGTGACCTTTCAAATGTCTGGGCCGACACTCCGGCTTCATGAACTTTTCCCCCGTGGGGTGAAAAACAAGAGCAGTGCATCTGTCACGGGGCCAGCTCTCCTCCAACAGTGGCCCCTTTTGAATGTTTCACAGTGTAATTATTGTCCGCCCGTGTGTCCTAACGGACGGGTGACATTTGTACAGTGTAAAGTCACTCCATTTTTCGCTTAGTCTGCACGCCGCCGCCGCCGCTGCTGCCAAGGGCTCGTCTGGGCCTCTGTGGAAGAAGTGAACGGTCATCAGTTTTCAGGAGGATGTCATGTCATAGGCCACATATTTCACATTTCAAGATTTCTGGGAACTGTTGCCATTCAAAATAGAGAATCTGTGGCCGTGCTCTTTAGCCCCGCTGTTTCCTCATGATGATTTATTCCTCCACAACAACACAACAGAGCGACTAATCCCTCGATGAGTTACAACTTAACAAATTGCACATGCCATACCGCAATTGGAATTGTTCGTGACATTTGAGGAGGGCACAGTTTTTCATGTTTGGAGTTCAGCTCCTTTCCTCGAGAAAAATCAAAATGTCAGAGCTACATTGAGTGAAGCTTGTTTTTCGCAGTTCCTGGGAAAGTTAATGTTTTGGAGATGGGAGCTTTTCATCTGGCATTCGTTCTCACCCTCTGTGTCACATCAGTACTGTAGCAGTTTAAAATCACTTAAAGGAGTTCAAATCCTCTATGTACATATAAGATCCAACTTGTCTAATGAAGGCATTGTTAAAACTATAATACTTGAAATTGCAAAAACATTTCAAAATGTGAAATAAGCATGTGATTTATTAGCGATGCAGGCCGAGAACCATATAGATTCAAGCATTAAATAACTTTTTCCCCATGCATTTGTCAGTAGAGTCTAAATGGTTCTCACTTTAATTATTCATTTTGTTTGAGGTGTAGAATTCAAAGGTATTACGTTTTCAGAGATGCATCTTTTTTTAAAGGCCGTGTCAGACTAACACTCAACGCATCACAGCTGGACTTGGTCCTGATTGGCTCCTGTCGCTAAAGACGTGCTGAAATTTGTCCAATCAGGCCAGTTTGCAGCATTTGAACTGGAAAAGCTCCGCTCATCAAGTTTACCTCATTTGAATTAGAGAAGCTGCGGCTGTCAGCCAATCAGCTCTGTGCCAGTCTTTGAATTCATAGTGAATTTCAGTACCTCTAATTCAAATTAATTTAATAACAAAATCTTTGAACCAAACCAGCCTTTTGCAATCCGGTCCTTGAGGACCCCCTGTCATGAAAGTGTTCCAGCTCCACTCTTGCACACCTGATCCAATTAAGGGCTTAATTCTGATTGGTTGAAACAGATCGCGCGTATAAAGTGTGTGACCCTAAATTATATCAGGTGTGCAAGAGCAGAGCTGGAACAAAAACTTGCAGGAGAGGGGGTCCTTGAGGACCGGGCTGAAAACCGCTGAAGTAAACTGCAATTATTTTCACAATCTGATGAACATTATTCTTATGTTGGACCATATTCTTAAATTCTGTTTGTTGTATTATTCTGAAAACAAACTCAGGAGAGCCGACTGATGCAGTGGACTGGTAACCATCATAGATGTGGGTGCATCTTTCCTGCAGCGGCGATGCAGCGGCTGCAGCGGCCCATTCTTTCTCATTTAACATTGTAAAGAAGAACTGAACAAGCATATGTCTCAATAAATACTCAGCCAATCACTCCTTGATGGCTGAGAAGAGAAAACGTTTAAAAAATAAAAGATCTTTTCTTGTAGCAATTTGAGACCTTGGGGGAGAAATACATTCAGTGCCAAAATGTCTATTTATATTTCTGATGAGGATTAATAAGCTGGAAAAAAAAAACGAGTGAATGTAATAAATGTATATAGAGAAAGTGACTCTAAGCGATGAAGATTTGTTATTTTCATTTGTACAGAAGACTCTGCGTCTAGCGGGAAAAACCTTCAGCCGGATCTTTTTGCATTTGATGAATTTTTCATTGATAAGAGAATCTCCTGGTGCAGCAGGGTTATAGCAGAGTTCAGAGTTTATGCATATGAAAAAAATTTTAAAAAGCCCTCAGTAAAGGCGCTGCAGTCCAGATGAAGCGGACTGCGTTATGTAGGTGACGGGCAGAATGGAGGCTAATGCAGGAGCTGTATGGAGAATAGCAGGCTGCCATTTGGGAACTAGCCTCATTACTATATGTATGTCCCACTGTGTTTATGGCGCCATGTTGCCTTAGGCCTCGCTCTTTTCTCTCTGTGTGTGTCTCTGTGTTTCTCTTGGTGAGCCGGTGAGTCTGGTGGTTATTTCCATCGTTTTCTCCCCTCCGTTTTATCGTCCGATAAAGTCTCTCTGGTAGATTTTTAGACAGCCATATTGGAAGACAGGGGATCCTACACTCAAAATACTGTTCGCTTAAAAAACATTTAGGTCTCGTGGTCACACTGCTCAAGCTGATTTCACAATAATTTCATTCCACTGGCAGATCTTTTTTTTTTTTTTTTTTTTTGGAGTTATAGAAATTCGATGTGCCAGTGCTGTAAGACAATTTGACTCGGGGAAAAAATACGTTTTAAAAAAGCTCCGTAATCATGAATACTTCAATCGTTCATGATGATTTAAATTACAGAGCGGAGACGTTTAATCCCTCGGGATTAAAATTTAAACATCCTTGAAATGAAGAGCCACATATATCCATTTTAAATTTCAGTGATGCTTTCAAATCCCATTTACTGCTATAAGAGGGTTGTTTGTGGATCACACTAAAAAAAAAAACAAAAAAAAAACAACAACCCTATATTTTCATGTAATGCATCACATTATTCAACACATTTTGGCATCAGATGATGCTTTTATCCAGAGTGACTCATAGCGGGGTGCAGCAGTGGGATCGGCTTCACCAAAATTAGATCCTCAAAATTGCAGGCAGGCAATTGGATGGAAAGCAAAGGTCAGAGCCACAGTGACCTGAACATGACACAGATAAAAGAAGAACAAGGGGAACAAGGGGTGGGCGGAGGGAGGGGGGCAATTTGAGTAAGGAGAGGAAAAGGGAAAGATTGAGTGGAGAGAAAGGGATATGAGCTATTTCTTTAGAAGAAGAAGATAGAGACTCTGACTGGAGTTTCAGGGTTGTTGCACCATTAAGGAAATTACAAATGACTTCCAATTGAATTTATTAACCACGCAGTTGCATGTAATTACACCAGATTCTTTTTTTTTCCCGTCTGCAGACTTTAGTTCGTCTCATTGTTAATTCTGTGGTTCATCATCCATGGTGCTTTTCTTTCTCTGTGGTACAGTGTTGGTATTTGCGCCGATTCAGCAGTTTGAGATGACGTTGTTGTTCTTCGCGACAGAGTTTTATCACTCTTTCACCACCGTGTGAGGCTGAACACTCATGTGACTGTGCACTGTGAAATATTAGCATGGTGTGGGAAACGTAGAGAATCCGTTTATACACAGATAGTTTATATTTATCCCACAAAAAAAAAAAAAAAAATATTTAGCTGAAGTCAGATGACTGACTGCTTCTGTGACATTTAGCCCAAAGTAAAACCTGACCTGAAGATGAATGAAAATCCTTAATCAAACATTCGCCTCTTAATGCCAAATCCATATTATGATATTCACGATTCAACAGCAGAAAAGACTCACTTCAGAGACTCATTGTCCCAATTCTTCTGCCAATTCTTCTGCCCACATAATTACAGAGGAGAGAGGAAATTAAGTTTAACTGGATGTAATAGTAGGAAGTTCAACAATTATCCAATTTACTGTAAACAAAATACAGCCAGTAAACTCTCATTTTCAGTGTACTGGAAGTGTTTTGGTCTAAAATGCTACTATAGATATAAAAATATATGTCCATTCTGGGGAAAAAATGAATGTTGATTGCTTGATCTTTGATATCTTCCTCTGAAATGTTGCAGATTTGTGAGAGTAGGTGCCAAATTTCTAAAGTTGTCCGCATCAAATGTTGGAATTTAACCCTTCCATGATCATGTGTTGTAAATATGCCAAATGCTTCAAAATATCAGCTGTCCCCAAATCAATCGACTTGTGCCAACCACTGTGTCCATCAGCTGCTGTTAATAAAGGAATCTTTTACATCTGGGGGTGTGTGGTGCCTGTTGCAGTCTGTTATGCTGATGTTTCTTCTGCTTTTTCTTTTTTTTTTTTGCCCACCCCTTATGGTTCAGATCGGAGCTTCTTGTGGTTGTCAACACAGAAAGGACTCAGGACCACATGCAATCTGATGTTTTCCTGCTGAGGCAGCCAGAGCAAACCCGAGCCACAAAATCACTTCTTTTGAGCCTCTGCTGATCCAGGCGTTGTTGTAAATGACTGATAACTTTATCGCTGAAATCAACCCAGGCCTGTATGATGACAATATCACTTGGAGGGGTTTCGTCTTTCAGTCACTGCAGGATTCCTGGGACTTGAAAACTTGCAGTAGAGCCTGAATGTCAAAACCAGAGTCAAAGATGGCAAGTTAATAGAATCCATGGCAAGAAAAAAAGAAAGGTAGTTGTAATAATCTTTTTGTAGAAATGTGTATTGACAGCTTTCCTCCAGCAGAGGGCGCTGCAGCACAGAGAACAGCGTCAGCCACCGGCGGGCGGCTACAATCAGCTGCATGTTCGCCAGCTGGGAGCCAATAGTGACTTCAGGTTAAAATGATATTAGTGTGGGACATTTGTGTCATGAGGATGAGAAGAGTGTGTCTTTATTTAGCTTCATATCTGTGCCAGAGAGCCGGGGAGAAGAGAGAGACGGAGATTTTTCACGCTTGAACCTCCATTGCTCCCTGCAGCGGAAAGGCTTTTTGTTTTGACCCTTGACCCCCTTCCTCTTACAGGACCGTCTCCTTACTCTCTGTGTCACTCTGTGCATGTAACTGCATATATCACACACACACACACAATCAACACACGAGAGAAGAGGGTGAATGGTTTAAGGGTGGATCATTTATTCTAATGACATGTCAAGATTTAATTTTAAGAGCTCGTAATGATCTGCTCCAGATTAGACATTAAAAGGTGTCCTTGTCCCTCCATTTTCAGTGTGTGTGTGTGTGTGTGTGCGTGTATATGTGTATGTGTGCGTTCTTGTGCATGAATAAATGAGTATATAAATGTGTGCATGTACATGTGCATACGTGTTTGTGTGTGTGTGTGTGTGTGAAGAGAGTGCACGTATGCCTGTGCGTGTATGTCTGTGTGCATGCATGTGCGTGTGTGTGTGTGTGCGTGCTAATTTTGGATGTGGCTGCAGGGAAAGAAAGTCTCTGGTGTGTGACAGAGCAACTGATCATTAGTCATTCTGCCCCACATAGAGAGGGAGAGAAGAGGAGAGGAGAGGAGAGGAGAGGAAAGGTGATGGAGGAGACAGGAAGGCAGAGGGGGAGGAGAAGACGTACGGTCCACTAAGATCCACTGTGAATGATTCAGGATTTTAAAGGTGCTATGTGTAGCATTTTGAAACATCAATATATCCCGGTCCTTGGTAGGATTACCGTAAACAAATGCAACTTCGGCTGAGACGACCAGTAGCCTCGATCTCATGCTTGTGGTATTGTTAGAGCGAGTTTCTCAACATTAAAGGAACAGTTTACCCAAAAGCTGCATACTTTGCATCAATTGCTCACCCAGTGTTGCCTTGAATGTCCGAAGAAAAACTTTTTAATGACATGCCTCATGGAGAAGGAAGAGTCCAAAAACTGTAGCCATTTCTGTTAGCGTGGAGTTGATTGGAAACTTTGACAAACAGGATAAAAAAAAAAAAAAAAAAGGATATGAAGCCCTCAGTTTCAAATTCTCTCAGGCCGGTCACATACAGTTGCTTGTGCATGAGGTATTTTCTTGAAGTGGTTTATTTAGCAATTTTTTTGCAAAAGCCCTTGGATTTCAGACACACTGAACATACAAATGGAGAGACGACTTGAGCTATGCTGCAAGAATGTTCTAAGAATTTGAAACAGGTGTTTTCACATCCTTTTTCCTGTTGTTTTGGAAGTTACTGATCAACTCCATTTTAACAGACATGGTTCGAGTTTTTGGAACATTTGTTCTCTGCGAGACATGCAATAAAAGTTTTTTTTTCATGAATAAATGATACAAAATATATAGTTTTTGGGTGAAGTAAACCTTTAAGATCATATATCCAATAAATCTCATTGCCTCCTGTCAAAAAACTCTTTGCTTCTTCATTTGAAGAGAATAAACATGCTCAATGTGATTTTTCTCTCCTTCCATCTGCTGCTGCCAGAAACACTGAAAGCTTCAGCTCAGTTTACTCTGGAAGAACAGCGCCCTCTTCCTGTTTTTGTGCCGTAAAGTAATCTCCCCTTGTGCCGTAAAGCAGATTTTCCAAGAGTTCTGCCCCTGTGGCACGCAATGTAAAATGCAGTACAGAGGATAGTTGAGGCTCATTTGTTTACTTTAATTATGCTAATGTCTCAAAATTCATTGGTTTTATGATTTATTAATGTGAGAATGCTACAAAGGACAAAGTGAGGTGGTTCTGCTTCTTCCATTTCTTCTTCTCCACCGGTCTCTCTGTGGCGTGGATCAAGCTCTATGAAAGAAGGAAGCAGTAGGAGGAGGAGAGTCGGACGCACAGAAGAACAGAAGAGTGGCTGAAGATATGGAGAAGGAGGAGAGCAGGATCACGGTTAAAAGATGCACGAGAGACAGTGGAGCAGAGGTGATGAAAGATCTGGAAATTGGACTTAATAGGGGAATAGTAAAGGAGGGAGGAAGGAGAGAGAAAGACATGTATTGTAGAGGATAGAGAGAAGGGATAAAGATGGAGGAGAAAGTGGAAGAGTGCAACCGAAGTGAAAGAGCTGAAGGAAGGAAAGGGGGAGAGAATAGACGAAAATGAAAGGGTGAAATGTGAAGACGGGCGGGGAGGAGGAAAGAGAGATGACTGATGAAAGTGAGGAGGAAGACGAGAGGCAGACAGACAGACCGAAGCGTCCTGGTAAGTGACACAACACAGAGATATGTCTCATAAGCAGGATGGATCGAGGACAATAAAAACACTCGCTCCCTGTATAACAACTACTAAAGATGAAATATGGCCGGCGGGCCGACAGGAAGCGTTCCTCGCTCTGTCCGACAGGCGGCGGCTTCCAGCTTCTCCTCCCGCCGCTTCCCAGCCCTGCACACTTTACTCTCTCTCTCTCTCTCTCTCTCTCTCTCTCTCTTCTCCAATCTGCGAGAACTTTTCACAGCACAGGACATTTTTCTCCGTTGTAACCTCTGTCAATTTCAACTTTTCAACCGTTTGAGGGAGAAATACCAGATGTGGAAAGAGGCAACATCTGGTAATGACAATAAAAGAAACCTCTTTCACTTTCATTATTTCTCACTCAGTTTCAGGTTTTTCCAATTTCAGACAACTTCATTGCCATGACAACTAATTCTTAGCAAAAGCTCAAATCAAAATGATCAGTCCATGAATATGAACGAGCAAAACAATTGATATTCATCATGAGTGAGACACGTTCATTCTCATCCCGGCTCCACTGGCCGCAGCTATAATGGAAATATCTGGACTCTTGCCTAAAAAGCGTAATTATTTTTGAATGTTTCACACCCACTGTAGTTCTTGATTACTCTGGTTAGTCCTTCCCATCCCACACACCCACTGCCACACACACACACACACACACACACACACACAGAGGAGCTGGTAGTTC
>OMLF01050253.1:0-31075 GCA_900302615.1 Holocentrus rufus
ACTCACAGAGCTGCCAGGGTATTAGTCAATGAGATTTGGCAAGAGGGAGCCACACACACACACACACACAGACAAATACACACACACACACCGAGTTATTTCATGAGATTAAGCCTGCAGGTCTGAGTGACTGTCAAGGCATCCTACCACTAAAATGTGTCAATCTACTTTCACCAGAGCAGGAATGTCTGCGCCTCATTCGGATCACGAACATGCCTCGCTTTCACTTCTCTCTCTTGTATGTCGCTGCTGTTACTCGTTGAAGCTCCAGGCGGCTTCAATGTCCTATATGAACCCTGATTTTTGTTTTTTTTTGTTGCTTTTTCGAAAAAAGAAAAAGAAAAACCCAGAGCAGCCTGCCAACATCAGCCTCTACAGTACATGTGAGCCCACGGCCAAGTGTTGTGAAAGAGCGCGACTTCCAGACACTGGCAGAGGAAAACCGAGAATGACCTCAGCGTTTCCAAGCCATCGTTTTTTCGGATGACATCAGCTGCGCTGGAGAACATTTTACTGGTTCTCATAAACTTCTCTCCTATCCTTTCCCCCGCCCTCTCAATCGAGGCACTTCTTCCCTCCCGCTATCTCACTTCTTTCCCTTCTCTCTCCTCACAGGTGTTCCTCCACTTCCCTGGTTTTCTTGGCAGCCGGGTCCATGGCGGAGCGGAGGTTAACCGGCAGCCTTGCGAGTGGCACGGCGATGTGTGGTGACCCTCTGCGGCTCTTGGCTCGGATCGGGCAACGGGCAACGTGACAAGCGGAGGCTGCTTTCCAAGCCCTCTTGTTCTCTTCCATGAGGTTTCGCCGCACACTTAAGTACCGCCTGGAAAGCATTGCTACTTTCTAACAGATGTGAGTTGGGGTAAATTTCGTGGTACGAATGAGTGTGTAGTCAAAGATCTGAGGGGGGGAAAGTAGGCTACACTGCATATTTAATAGCAAAACAAGCTTTTTTCGGCCCTAGTTTGTGGTGCGCTGCCGGTTCGTGGCTTGAAATGAAGTACAACATTTTGCAGTTTGGAACATTCAGCGGCCGCGGTGCGCCTGTCTCCACCTTTAATGTATGTATAGCTCTATCAGTTCTGAAGCATGACAGCTTAAATCCAGTCCACGCTTGGGTCTGGAATCCATTTTCTACACCGGGCCAGAGACTTGTTTGCTGCCAGTGATTCAGACACACGCTACCGCCATCATAACCACACACACAAACACGACACCCCGACACAATGCGGCGCAAACCTCCCAGAAGAAACAGCAGGGACGAGCACTGTAATCAGTGTAGCTGCTTGTTCTAATCCCACGCCGTCTCTGATACCGTCTCATCATGCCGCCTTGAAAGTGATATAGTCAAGGGATGAAAACAGGATCCCCAGTGGACTTGAGCGGAATGTAACCCGGAGGTCAATGGGGAGAAAACAACAGTACAAACATAAACAGGGGTCGTCTAAACAGAGGAGGTCAACAGGGAGGCATTTCACAGCGGGGTGAGCGGAAACACTGCTGTACTTTCTGTCCCTTTCTTCTTCTGTCCATCTCTCTTGAATCCATCTACTGGCGACGATGACGGACTGTCAAAGAGCTACCAGCGTCTGCACAAACCCGCACACAAACACGCCGTTGTTGCGGCTCCGTGAGAACCGGCTGAACTCTGATCGAGGAGGAGAGCAGGGAGGACACGGGACGCGCGGTGCTTGATGTTTATCCCGGCTGAACAGCGGGATTTGGCCCTCGGTGATGACGTCACGGAGGTCGCGCGGGGTCAAGGAGGAGAGGCTAAGAAAAGAACGAAGCTGAACTGGTGAAACTGGAAACAGTGGTGTATTTGAAGAGTATAGCTTGTACAACTATAAATACACACAGGGGGGCGGGGCCTTACGGGAAAAACACTTTCACCCTTCGTGTAGATTTCAGTCAAACCTATATAATTAAATCATCTGTGAACCAAATCTATGGATCTATTATCTATTTTTGCATGATGTTAGTCATATTGACCTTTACATATGTGCCCGTCTCTATTGTAAACAGGCAGTAAAATGATAAAAAATAACTATAAGGAGTCGTAGAGGCATCAGAGGAGGTAATCATTTGCTCGTACTTAATGCCATTTTGTGCCCCACTAGCAAGCATACAATTTAATTCAATTAGGGATGCAAAATGGTGCACATGAAGGCAATGCAGAGGGCAGGAGATAAATTCACTTCTTACTTCCACTTCTGATTCCTCCTCTGTGCAGCTCATACATCACCCTCAGTCAATAATGCATATTTTCCATACTGCAGTCATGGCAGCCAGACAGCAGATGTAGTATATTTCCTCTGAGTTAGCACTTTGTGTGCTCTGACTGGGCTGTTCGAAGCACTCCTACCCGCCTTAAGCATTTTGTGTTCTCTCCACGTCAAAGAGCCATTATCCACGGCTCTGCTCTGAGGGTGTCCATCTCCCCAGACAGCCCGACCCCATCCATCAACTCGTCCCATGACTGTCATGGCGGAGCCTTAACAGGGCTTTTGCCGTGAAGTCCATAGGAAGGTGGAGTAGAGAAAGAGACACAACACCATAAATCACCTCCTCTTCTCCACCCTCTGCTCGACGATATCTGATGCGGCTCCTGGAATTCCAGACGAGTATTCCCACTGGGATGAGATTCCCTTTTCCAACTTTAAATGCTAAGATCAGTTTCAGTGATTACTCAAGTTGATGTGTGTGTGTATTTGTGTGGATAGGTGCACAGAAAACACATTAAACTCAATAGCAGGACTTGAACAGTACATCAAATTTCAGTGAAAACACAATAGCTCTATTTCAGCAGCGACTCTTAATAGTACACCAAAGTGCCTCGAGGCTTTGTGGCAATTTTAAGATCTGATTGCATGATTAAGTGTGCCTCTAAGTGACAGAGAAAGAAAGCTTCAAGGCTGTATGTTTCACAAAAGACTCAATTTTTCCAGATGCCCCCCATTTCCCGTCACGTGGTCTATTATGTCAGCGCAGGCTGATCGCACAACAGTGAATGGAGCCGACCATCTGCAATACAGTAAGAGATGGAGGAGGTGGGGGTGACTGTACACCAACAGTGAGAATTAGCCACCTGCCATTGTCACAGTCACTTTGATTAATAGCTGCCTAAGCTGCTTAGACAAACTGTACAGTGGCAGAGGAAGCAACAAAGAGGGAATTAAAAAGAGGGAGTCAAAAATAATGATTAATACAACAGATAGGAGAAGCATTAGGGCAGATAAATGGAATATATTAAACAAAGTCAAGTCAGTTGCTGCTAAAAGACTGAAGAGTAGAAACTGAGAATGTGTGGCGGTTATGCACCTGAATGGGTAATGATGCAATCATTAAAGGTAAAATCCACCCTAAATACACTTTCTAAACAACAGCTATTGGTGATGTATCTTGCCGTTTTGGGTCCGTTTTGTATTTTTCTTATTCCTGTCTATTCCTGGCTATAAATAACATGGATATCATATCAAGATATCTCCAGTGTAGCCACACTAGAGTTTGATAGTAGAACATTTTCAGATCATCAGCAATAAATGTCAGGTTTTGATGTCAGTCCCTCAGATTGAAAAAGCTAAGGCTTCTTTGTAAACTCACCGTCTTGCACAAATGTTCAACACTGATCAAGGGAGAAATCTATCATAGAGGAGGCAAAAAAATCTCCACTGTAATCTCACGGGACCAGAATGCAATGCGGCCACAAGGCACACTGTGTTTTGAATAACGGATGAGACTCTTGCTTTTTTTCTCGACTGGAATAAACACTTGTTCTGCGAAGGCTCTCTCTCCACCTACACGGACAACCAGCGACTGAAAGCAACAAGTTTGCACCTTTTTTCTGGGGGTTGTCAAACGGCATTCTGGGACTTCATCGCTAAATAACTCTTAGAGTTTGTTGAACTTCATGAATTGAGGATATCCACTAATCTGCGCGTATCTGAGGGTGGAATTTTCCTTTAAGAGTACAATTCCTGCTGGGACTGACCCGTACTAAAAATGTATGTACTCATGATACTGTAAAGCGCTCGTGGAGAAAGCGCTCACCCAGTGGCACAGATTCCAGAGCGAGCAGGGCAAGCAGAGAGATCCAATTGTAGGCTTTCCGTTCGTATCTTTGCTTGCCTCTGGACCACAGTGTGTGTGTGTGTGTGTGTGTGCGGGCACGACTGTTTCATCGCTTGAGTGCACCTGCTCAGCGAGGACCCAGATGCATCGCCCTCTGAGGAGAGCAGGGTGCCCTCCTTCTGCCTGCTCAAATAAAAGGGTGCAGCCAGACAGAAGAGGCTGCCTCGGACAAGCTGACGACATGACAAACCTCTGCATCAATATTACTTCTTTGCTTCCTGATGTGTGTGGTACGCGTGTGTGTATTGCTGAAAGAAGAAGCATAAAAGTGAGAGTGTGTGAATGACTTTTCCCCAGTCTGCACAGCCCTATACATTTATTTTCCCCTGTCAAAGAAATCAATCATTGCCTTACGAACGACTGCATCTAGATCTTAAACAATTGATTTCCTGCCACGGAGCAGACTGATATCTTTCGAAGTAGGTTTGAAAAGGCCAACAAGCTCACTATCTAGGCCAGTCGTGAGGGTTCTGCAGGCGGGCCATTTGTCTTTGTTTCCAAATGGCAGGGGCAGCTGCCACCAAAGGTCAGCAAAATGTTACCAGAACAAGGCCCTATAGACGCCGTGACCGTGCGCCTGTGACGAAGGGGGGGAGGAGGTGGAGGGCGGGGGAGGGACACACCCAGGTAGAATGACATATACACACTTTCTTGCATCCAACACACCCACTGCATGGCATCTCGCCTGGCACTGAGAAGCTGGCTCAAGAAGAACAAGTCGGGCCATGCCGCACCCTGTGCCCTTTCCTGTTTCCCTGCAGCCCCCACCCAAAATCCAAGGTGCCTCCTATCACTATAGGGCAGCCATATCAGGTTTCACTTTCCCCTCCGGCTACCCATTGCGGTGTGTTGAAGGCTGTTTGAAGTGCCATCCTCCACCTACCCGGCTCCCCCATGGCTGTAACAGAATCTGGGTAAACTTACACACCCCCGTCTCTGGGTCTTTTGTACGGGGGAAGGCTTGTGCCCAGGGACATGGGTGGATGGGTCAGAGGCGGCTCTTGCAGCTCACGCGACAGACTGACTGACTGGGTGGCTGACAGGTGGACCAACACACAGCCAGACACACACACACACATATGCACACACAGAACAACCTCCGAATCTCTCTTCCGCCTCACATATCTCTCAGGATCACTCCTCAGTCCTCAAGCCAGAAATTTCTTTGACAACTGTTTTTCTCAGCTAATCTACTGCATCCCCAGCAAATAAAGCATACAAGCAAAGGATGAAAGGGGCCAGAGGGATGAGGGATGGGAGTAGAGCGGGGACTTTTTTCTCCCCCCCCCCTCTCTCTCACTTGGCAAAACAAGACAGAGTGGGTGAATGGGAAAACCATGTATCTGTGGTTATGTGTTTTTGTTGTGTGCTGCAATTTCCTCCAAAAACACGCTCTCTCCCTCCGGGTTTTCTTTCCAGATCCTCGGGAAACGAAGGCGACAGTGAAATCCCTTACATGTGCTCTAAAACAAGGGCAGAGAAACAACACGCTCGCTTTTGACAGATGTTTTAGCTCTGTTGGTGGAAACCGAACCCGTGACTGAGCTGTATACTGTGCTGTTTGTGGGTTAATGTTTATGTGCATGTAGACTTCACTAACAACCGATCATATATCTTGCACAATCCCACTGCCATGTCAGTCTATCATGTTGTTCCTATTTAGGTTGCTGACATGTTTGTGCCCATGCCACCAAGAGCAAGTTCTTGTTTGTACATTGTTCCTGGTGATTTAATATAATTTGGCCATGCAGCTTTGCTCACTGAACACAACTTACATACTGTTGCAGTAAACGTGATGAAAATAATCCTGTTTACACTGCTTCATATTGTGGCTTCTGGAGTCTGGCCACGGGCCTAAAAATAGACCCATTGAAAAAAAAGTTGCCCAACACTTCAAATCAAAACCAAATATGTAAAAACCCCAACATTTTACGTAACCAGCTGATAATTAAGTTCTTAAGAAACACATTCCTCAGGGCTCGCAGCAGCACAGGAAACACAGCGACGGCAACAATGTCCAATTGAACAACAATATATCATTTAAGTTTTCCAGATGTGTTTCGGTCGGGACAGCACTCATTTTCCGTTCTCTTCCTGTTCTGTGTTTCTGGCTAGACAATGAATGAGATCTGACCCCAGACTTCTTCTATTTTCCTTCCCTCAAAAACACAACGCAGAGCATAACGAGCTTTAGGCATCTGTGTGAAAGGAGGAGGGGGGGGTGGAACAGAAGCCTAGCAGCTATTTTCAACCCATTAACTACACTGTAAGTGAATGACTTGCATTGTTGCTGTTGTCTCCGTGTCTGGAATAGTGTGCTGCTTTGTGGATGCAAATCAAACCGCCTTGAGGATACAGACATCTATTACAATGCCAGCGTGGTGGATAAAAACCTTGCCAAGTGGCCTCTTGGTGTCATTTGGCAGCTTTTTGTGCACTTTCTGTATTCCTGCACTGCCAGGAGCTTTACCTCTTTTCACCCTCCACCCACCATTAAAAGACTGCCTTCTTTGCCCGGCCTTGGCGGTGCAAATAACACGCACACATACACAGGCAGGGCATGTTTACCGAGTGCAAACCTGGGCCCATATGGTAGCCAGACAGTGGCATGGCTTGGTGCCCCTGTGCAAATGACCTTTGAACCCCACGGTCAATGAAGGGTCATTATCTTTACAGTGTTAATGTAGTGTGTCTGAGGCTGAGGGAGGTGGAAAGAGAAGGATGACCTCAGTGTTATGGCTAGTCCCTTTGACTTACAGTCATATGGTTTGTTTTTGCCAGTGTAAACATCATGTATTACAGCTTTAACTTTGCTGCTAGACTCTGTTGAAGCGTCAAAATATAATTTAAGCCATTTTATAACAGAAATGTGTCTTTGTCTTTCATGCTACTAGCTTAAGAGGACAATAACGGGGCTAGCCTCTGGTCAAATTGGCTACATTATCCAATATGCACCGGTTTCATCCAACAATGGGGAATGAAACACGGTTGAGGAGCTACAATGAAGCAGGTAAGAAGTAATGAGGTAAACAAAGTAGCAATAACCTGCTGGCTCGTGCCAAATAGATTGATTAAAAGGTTAAAAATTGAACAATTTTATAAATTCACCGGCGTGATATAAACATTTAGTGTGACAAAACCATCGGCCATTAGCTACCAGCAGCTGATAGCCTCCTCCCGCTAAACAGGGTGGAGACTAAAAGATCTCCCGTTCTCTTCAATTAGATGCAGAAGGGGAAAAATAGGTTGAAAACAGAGCCAACCGTGCACGACAGAGCCGGGGGGCTGCAATTTGGCAAGACAACGAAGAAACGACAAAAAGCAAAGGGGTCATATTCAGGTGTCACCCTCCAGAAATCTGTTTCTTTCCCCCAGTCGGCCCAAACGCTGCACACCCTGTTTCTTCCCAAGAAAGGGATTGTTCAATGGCCGCATAGGGGAGGAAAAAGACAAAATCCCATTGAAACAAGCATGCCAAGCCATTACACTATTAGCAACCAGTCAACAACAACAGTTGTAGTGTTTCCATTTAAGTGTCTTGTTTTGTAAATGCACAGTAGTCCTTGTCTTTTTGCAGTCTTATCCTAACATATCCCCCTCCCTTTCTCCGTTTCCCTTTCTTTCGGCGAGGAGGACACACAAGCTAGGATGGGCTGCCGCTATACAGCAAAATAATTTGACATTTTTTTTTACAATAGGCTTTTTCAATATAAGAGAGTGGTCATTTTACGGCAACAAGATGTGAAGGTGTTAAACAGCCGGCAGTAGTAAAGAAAAAATCCACTTACAATTGGGATTCACAACGAGGGTCCTCTCCTGTGTTTTCCAATGGGAGCGAGTGCCCAGCCCTCAGGGAAAAAATAGATAAACTGCCTAATGATATATGTAATTATCTATATTTTAAAATATCTACAAAAAACTGTCCTTTGTCCTCATGTTTTCACACGTCGCCTCCTCTACACAGTCCCATTCCCTTTCCCATTCTTCTCTCCCGGAGCTGCTGAGGAGACACGCTGCGCGTCTCCGTCGTTTCCTGTCCAGCCCAGAACCCACGCTGCCTTCATGAAATGTGGGAAATATTGCAATTCAGAGGAGGACCGTCCCAAGAAAGCGGCAAACACGACAGGTAAATTCGTAATTTTCTACACCTGTGTTGGCGAAATGATACGTTTCGGCACCACTATTGGTCAGTTACTTGATTAAAGCATTAAGTACGCGCCCAATGTCCATTTTCTTGTCTCAATTTCACCGCCTCATCGAAAAGTAATTGTGTTCTTTGATTTAATGGATAAATGGATAAAACAACCGCTATCGAAAGCTACCATTGTCACTGGTCTCATTTTGTTATCATTTCCTTCAAAAGGCATATAAATACATGATATATTTTATTTTCGGTTTGTGTTTTTGAAAGTACGAGTTTTTTCCGAGCACTGAAGGCAGCATCAACCTCCAGTAGTTAACGTCCCGTTGAATGAGTAAGCAACCACACTACACCACACTAGGGCACTGCATCGCCTCATGCTGATATTGACCCAAAGCCGCCACCATCACACAAAAGGGACACGTTCCAGATTAGGAGATTATTGCGTTTGATCCATATGGATATTCAGAATTACTAGCCAGTCAATCCTCCTCATACATTTTCCGAGTTAGAAATAAAGGCTACGTTCTGGTAATTCCATAATCCCCATTTCATAATCCCATGAATTTGTAACCATGTGTTGGCACACACATTAACAATAATATTTTCTGTGGCTATAGGTTGTCATAACAGCCCCTTAATCCTGTGTTCAATCTGTTTTACATCTATTAAAAACAGAAACTAACACTGACTCAACGGCAAGTGTTAAGTAAAATGTCCACAGTGGGCTGCTGCCATGGCAGCACAATGTTGCACTTGAGATCAGTTTGTGCTGAATGGTTGTTTCCTTCACTGGGTTACAGTTGAAAAGATGCTATCAACAGGCTGATCATTCTAAGATGTTCTTTTGCCATCTAGTGGACAAATGAAACAATTGCAGTCTAGCCTCAACACCCATTGCACAGATAAAGCCAGTCTGACTTTTTGTACCGTTAAAGATTGAATATTTTTGAAATGTTGCCACGCTATAGTCCCCCAAAACAAATTTTGTTCATATGTGTATCGAGAACATTAATAATATAAGTCTCTCCTTGATGGTATTCTGACTATATCAAGCTACAGTCATATGCATGCTCATCATTTATTGTTTGTTCTTTGTGTATTTTATTTTTATTATATTTATCCACTTTATCTTACATTTTTGTGTTGTAATGATTTAGCATAAATTTTGATGTGAATTACTGATGTGTGGAAATTTTGTGGTGAATGAGGGGAATTGAACAAAGTGGTAGATACAGATAGGAAATTGGCAATTTTCGAGATCTGAGTTGCTTAGTTGACACAATTTGGCACAACCACTGATCAACTGTTTGATTATAACATCAGTTTCATGGCCGATGTGCATTTTCTTATCTTCATTCTACTGTTGCAAGGCAAAGCAGTTCTGTGTTGTTTGTTTTTTAAAATAAAACAGCTATTGAAAAGCTATTTTTGGCTTAGGCTTTATTTTATTATAACTTCGTTAAAATAAATAAATAATAATAAAACAAAATAAAATAAAATAAAAGTGCATAATTACCTAATTTAATTAAACAAGAAACACAATTAACAGTAGACATAATCCATGAGTCCCGGTAATTTTAGGTAATGTTAAACTGAGAAGATAAGAAGACAATATGTACAGTGTATCTACCTCTGCCTCGTGGTGATCCAATTACAAAAGGTTTATTCCAGTTCGGTGTGTTTAGAAAGTTAAGTGTCATGATGTACACATGCCTCTTTTTCAGTCTCATACAGTTCATGTCAGCCCATCTTCTGCTTTGTGCAACTCACTCTGTTCAGTAAACTTTCCACATAGTACACTGGGCCAATGCACTTTCGGTCACTCACTACACTGCCCTCTATGACAGCAGTCATATTGTTTTCCATGCACGTCTACTTTCTCAGATAAACTGCCGTCTGCTTTCTAAATTCTGTCTTGGCCATTTGCACCAAATGCTGGTCCTGTGAATAAGAATGCACTGTTAAACTTCATATGTTTCGATGTGTATTCACAATATTCCCGCTGCGACCAAATTCCTTCACATGTATCAAAAAGGCCTTTGATTCTGATAAAGGCATCATGAGGCAGTTACTGGTAACCGTGACCTTGAAAATTCCGTAATAAAGACAAAGAGATAGTAACAGGTCGAGATTTTCCGATAATGACAATGAGTCTGTTTCAAATAGATCTGCTGTGCGTCTGTTTGTGTGGTTTCCATGTGGTAACCTCTCCCTCATTCTCACTGTCTCACACACACAGACCGAGCGTTACACACTGCACCAAATGTGCAGCAGGTTCCGCACTACTGCACTTCCTAACCTCCCACACTCACAGCTGTACTTACATCATGAACCCAGATTTACATCAACTCAGTTATGGTATTATTTACTTCAGACATTGAATCAACTCACATCCCGATTATGAGCGCACAAATTGGCCCCAAAGTTTACACACAAGAGAGGCAATGTTTTTGGATGATTTGCATGGCTGCAAAGCATTCACTAAGGCAATCAAATTTAGTTCCAAAGCTGAGTGATTGGAGTGGCATTCACCCGTGTCAGTAATAACCTTCGTGTTACATATTGAGAGCTATATTGATTACACCTAAGCCATCAAAGGTCACACATTCTGGGAGAGAGCGGAAACCTCAGTAGAAGAGGCGGGTGCTGCCACAGGATGTTTTCCTTCAAGAGGCGGGGTGAGACGTGGGAGTTGTTCAGTCAGAGGCAGAATGAGGATAAGATGCAGTACAAGAGAAAGAATGGGTGGCTGACATCAGACTAGATGATCTTAAAGCAGATTATAGTTTGTAAAAGCCTTTGATTCACATCGAATTGTTGCAGGAGCATGTAGAGTTAGGTGATGAGGATTCGTCTGTTTGCTTTCCTGAGCATAAAAATCTGGAGGCACCATTTTACAAGTCATCTCAAGGCAAGAGGTCAAGATGAGCGTTTGCTGGATCTTCCTGGTCCTCCTGGGCTTCGGCTCATCTCATGCCATTAAGTGTCTGAGCACCTGCGCCTGCAATGGTAGGTGGTAAATTTTCATGCAACACTTAATCTTGGTTGACATAGAACTTCCAAAACACTTTGGTTGGCTGCAGAATGAACAGAGCAAAATTCCAAGACATCTAAGACTGCTGTGCAATATAAACAATTTCAGCTTTGTAGTTTGCTTAAGGACAAATGTTAAAGGGGCATGCCACACATTTGGAGAATTCACATAATTTATTTCATTTCACCCAGATGATTCAGTCATTACTTGTGAACTTGCACCACTCTTTGCTTAAAGCTAGAAATCAAAGAGAAAACCTTTGAATTTGCGATGTCTCTAGGATGTAAAATAGAATGATCCATAGACAATGAATAGGGTATTGACTTGGCACAGACATAAGATGCTAAGTTGAGTTGTCACACCAAAATTACGTTTTTCTAATGGCTATAAGCTAGAATTCAGGGACAAAAACTCATATAAAAATCTTATGAGCAAACAAAGTCTGTTCCCTGTTCATTATCTATGGAACAGGGCCAGATTTTATATTTCAATGAAATCACAATTTCAAGTGTCAGTTCTTTGGTTTGTAGCTTCAGTGGTGCACCTGCACATGTATAGGCTGAACTGGGGAGAAGATCATGAAAGGTGAATTCTCCAAATGAGTGGTAGATCTGCTTGAAACCGGTACATGCGTTGCATGAAATCATTCAGGTCGATACCAATCCATGTAACAAACAGCAGTTCATCACATAAACCACAGGCTGTGGTGTGGGGAAGTGATACTGACTGACTCAAGTATGCCACTCACATTTCAACTCAAATATCTGGTTTTCACGTGAAACCTGAAGCCAGTTAGAAGACCTACAGTAAATATGCTTAGACGTGGTATTATGGAACAGTTTCCATGTGGGGGTGGAGTTACTTTGAAATGATGATGATCAAAGTCCAAATTTCAGTTAGGAAAATTAAATGCAAATAAGAGTTAATGTCAATTTTCGCAGGTCTTACTGTTAAAAGCCATTTCCTTCGCAAAGGATTTTGGTGATGTTTACAGATAAAGACACCAGCATCCTGACTTGCTGGTGGTTAGCTTTTTCAACAACAAGAACAAGAGCAACAAAATGACACAAAGAAATGTAGGGAAACTCTGCACAGGGTGCAGCACAAATGCACTGATAATTCTGTCAGCCTTAACTATCCATTGTGCCTAATCAGAAACATTACATTGGGTTGCAGGTTGTTCTGGGGTTCTGAGAGACTGTATTTCTTATTTTAATTTGGATACAAGAAAGAAAGCAACATCCATCACCAGAAATGAGAATATAACCTGGATCATTTTTCTCTCCAGACCAGGTGAAAATCGCCTGCATATCAAGCGGTGAAACAGTGTCTGTGCCGTGCCCGTTCTCAGATGCTCCAGAAGTGGAGTTCAGCCTCTACAGAGACGACAAAGAGAAGTTTGCCAGCTACCTTTATAAAAATCCAAACAATTCCATACAAAGAGTCCACACCCATGTCAAGGTGGGTGTGGACCTGCACGTGAGCAACATGAACAGATCAGCCAATTTTGTCCTGGCTGTTGGCCCTGGAAGCTACAGCTGTGCAACCAAAAACATATTTCCTCCTCCCATCCGGGCAGCGCAAAATGGATCAACGATCCTGGTACTCATGCAAGGTAAATTCTCCTTCTGTATTCATGCACAGATACTTATCTTAGGGAGTTCTCCATGTGTGTATCTTCCTGGATATTTGTTTTCCCAGGAGACCAATGCAACTGCAGTGCAGACAGCAATCCCCCCATTAAGGAGGACATCATAATCCATGAACCCCCTCTCTGGATTTGGATTCTGGGGTTTGCAGCAGTGAGCGTCTACGCCGTGATCGTCACAATCATTGCTTGTGTCAACTGGGTAAGACACTCCTCAGACAGACCTAATGCTCACACACAAAAACACACACATACAAGAAAAGGTAGGGGCACACAAGAGGACATTTCCTAGGATTTTCAGCATATTCTTAAGAGTTTCCTGAGTGTCTTAAGAAACTCACTGGAGAAACGGTCCTCTAGTGTGACACCCCAGAGACACAGTTTTAGTGCTCCAAGGACTTGCTAGGACTCATAAGACTTAAAGACTAACTGAACCCCAAACCCAAATCTCTATGAAGCCTGACCTCTAATGGTGAAAAGTAGGGTGCTTGGTCTTTGGTGGCGAGTGATGTCACCACTGGTTTTACCTGCCACCAAAGACCAGGCACTTTTTTGAGATTTGGGTTTGGTGTTTAATTATTCTTTAATTACAAGAAGAAGAAGCAGAAGAACTTGTGACCAGAGTTGCGTAGATTCCCAGAACCTGAGACAATCTCAGAAAGCACAGCAAAATCCAGCAAACCATGGTTGTTACCATACTCTCCAACTATGAGTTGCCTAGCGTGTCGCCAGCTAACAATTTAATACCAAAGTGTATTGCAGTTGAATTCATGTTTTAATTCGAATTGAAGGATTGCATCGTCTTCTATTGGTTGAGAAGACTTTTTGATGCCTTGGCTTTATGAAGCTTCTTCAAAGCCCATCGGATGAGTTCAAAAATGGAAGCTAGCCATTTTTTCTTAACTGCTGACAAGTCAACATTTAGGAGATGTAAGATTTTCATTGCATCTTACATCTCTAACCACATATTTTTAAACTGCCAATGCACCAGATCTTATACTAAGTGTGCAGGCTCCAAGAATTCCTGCCTTCGTCAACGCATAGAGACAAGTAGAAAAACTAGCTGTGCCTTGCATGTAGACAAACCATACACTGTCCTTTTTTAAACTTATACTGCATGTCTCAATGTGTCCTGCAGCTCAAGTTGAGGACGTCAGAGTCCAACAGCGATTACATGAACACCAAACCCCGAGCACCCAAGGGCCACAGGAAGAGAGGGGTTCAGCACCCTGTACCACGACACTTCTAACTACCGCTCCACATCTGTGTGCGTCTCCACTGAAGAATACAAAATGAGAACGGGAGGGGAATCCCTCTCAAGAGTTTACTCTGGACGTTCGTGTTTGAAAAGTTGTGCATTGGGTTGTGTATTTGTGTATGTGTGTGTGTGTGTGTGGATGGAGAGTTTGATTAGTTTTTTTCCTTTTCAGCATAAGTAGCACAGTTCTTCGTACAGTAACAGTTGTAAATAAAAGTCTACTTCACATTTTTTCCTTGCTCTCTTCCTGTCTCACTCACTCAATCACACTCACACTCACACACAAGCAAAGCTATAGATGGAACCCCCTTGGCTTGTGGTCTCAGTCGAAACAGCAGCGTGTGAATGAGGGGACTTAACCACATTCATTGTTGTGATTCTTAGATATGACTCAGTGCGGCGTCAAACGGTTTAAAGACCTACCGGCTGACCAGACCACCTCAAAACGCATAAACCATATCTGCGTTTGCCGGGCCTCCACTCAGAGCAGTGTCATTTTATCCAAAACAACCTCTCAAAATCATCGTACCAATTTATCATAGTGCTAATTATATCACATCGCACCGTTATTTTTCCAGTTCGCTCTCGTATTTCTGAGAAAAACACAACACAGTACCAGTTCTCAGAAAGCTGACATCACTGAGGTTGATGACAGTCAGAAAGACAAGGAGACAGCAAACACTTCAAACAAAAACAATCTGCACCATTTCCTGTCTTGCTCCTTGAACTTTTTTTTCCCCTTTGCGCTTTTTGCAGTGTGATTGAGCTGCCTCAGTGGGACACCACCTTCACCTTGCTCACCTTGCAGTTTCGATGCAGCTGGTGCAAGCAGACTGACGGCTTGGTTTTAGTGCTTTCATTCAGCAGCAGGGTCTTACTCATCAACTACCAAGAGCACCAGCTAGATTGACATACGAGTAGTCTTTATCTTGTAACATCTATTGTGAATAGTAGTGATAATGCTGTATCCTCTTGGTCTACAGTTTCTGAATAATTCCCCACAAAGGAGCTCCTGAGTCACTTCAGATATCAAGTAAATGTCAAATGTACAGTACTATCTCAGTTTAACTTCTTTAACCCTGCCAGTCCCAATGGTAGTTTCACCACTGCTGTGCGGCCAAGCTTTGTCCAAACCCACAGAACTTTATTTTAAATCCTAGTGGAGATCCCAATGTTTCAAAAGATACCAATTATGTCCTGCTGGATCACAGGAAAATGTGTATAAAATGATGCACAAGAGATGTAGATATTTTCTATTTGATGTAATGCTGCAGCCATGAAACAATGGCATCTTGGGTTTGAATATTTCACTCAGTGTAAGTGTGATAGAGTTTCAATGAAGCACATGCTGTGTCACTTTCTATGTAACATGTAGAAAATAGACATTTCTTAAGAAACCGTATTGTTACAGTGGTGTAACTTGCAGCGTGTTTTACTCAGTGGTCAGATGAACAGGCAAAATTGTTTGTCTTCCTATATGGTTGTAAATTAAGAAAAATTAAGCAAATAGCGATAACTTCTTCCTTTGATTTCGCGCTTATATGAAATGTGATTTGGCCGAACGAAATCAACCATTTCCTATTTTGCCAGTATTCACAATGCGTCATAGTTGTGTGGTTCTTCCAGGGAACTTTTCAGAAATCTGCTCAATCTTTACCGATGACGCACCTTTTTTCTGTGTAATTTTTACACAATTGCATAGTACTTTGAGTAATTACCATTAAACACTTCAGCTATTTTCCCTCAAATTAGTGCATAGCCATGCATAATGCCATGGTTCTTCCCAGGAAACGTCTTACAAAATGAATTAGACATCAACTCTTTTTCTATGTAATTCTATGACCTCGAAAAGGATGCGTGACCAAAGTGGGACAAAGAGAAAGTTTATTATCATTATTATTATTATTATGAACGAAAAACTTTTATTTGACGAGGAATTCAAATTTAAATACCTTTATTTTGACTTTATAAACATTTATGGTCATAATTATCAGCCTGGATATCGGCACAGATGGCAATACCACAGCAAAAAATCTCCACTGCTGGAGAATGACAACGTTCCACAAAATTCACTTTCATAAAGTCCGGATATATTTCCATATTCAAGACATCAGTGCGCCCTTGTCTCCATTCTTTTACACAAAGTTAAATGCACTAGTATTGAGTAAAAACTTGCTTTTGAAATGATTTCAAACTGTCACTGATGATCCTTCCTGTGTAACTTGATATTAAGTCCAGTTTATCCAGGAACTTTTATGTAATGGGTTCTTAATATATTGAGGCAGTTTTCACCCAATAGGCTTCTTGAAGTAAACCTCCAAAGACTGTTGGACCAGGTACAGTTTTTGGCCTTAATTTAATGTTCAGGATCCCAGTCACTCCATTTCAGCCTCAGAGCGCGATGTCTGGTGTTCTGGAAAGATCCGGCTCCTGAGGATCTCTGCCCTCTCCTCCTCGCTCGCAGACTCCAACTCCTGCTCTGATATCTGGTGACGACATTGCGAGGATTTGTAATGTCAGGCTCAGTATCGCTGAGAATTTACTCAAAAGTATCACTCATAATGGTTCCAATACTCAAATCCAATACTTTTAATAAAATATTTTACAATTCTTTTCTATGCTAACTAAAAGTAAAGTTTACTATGTGATAGTATAAATGATTCCTTTTGTAACATTTGCTCACAGAGACGAATCAGACTGAGTTGCTCCATTGATTTTGTCAATAAAATACACATTGCAAGAATCAAATCAAAATGAGAGCCTGAGAAGAAAAAATGGAGCAAATAAAAGTAGTACAGCAGAGAGAGCACATTTCTCTTGAGCTCTGCCTGCCAATAAAATTCAAGTGAAGTGTGAACACTCTGCCATACTACTCCTATTTTTGGATGGGCTGCCTTTTGTCCTCCCTGGTTCAGTTTTTGGGTAAGCGCTCCAATCAAGTCTGTTTAATTGATGCGCACTTCCATCCTCCATTGATGCAAACTGAGAGCCTGCTGCAAGAATCAAACATCTGAAAGCTTTCTGGTGCCTTTTGAAGCTCTAAAATTGAAGAGTGATGCAGGAAAAAGCAGCAGTAAGCTTATGGGGGAACATAATGCAAATATATTGAAAAGGTCCTGTGTTGCTCTTTCCAGTTGATATTTTGGAGGAAAAATGTATTACCATTTACATAATTCTAAATTACCCTCAGAATATAGCTCCACAAACAGTAAGATCTTTTGAAATAGTTCATCTCAATGGATAAAACATTTTAATTTGTATTAGTTTTTCTGTCAAATGTGAGGACTGTAATGATGTATTCTCAATGTAAGCTGTTACAAAATACTACTTTACAAATTCCTGTTCCTTTGAGGATTTGATGTGTGATTCACAGGAAACAAGTGAGGGAGAAGTGAGAAGTATTTGTTCATAATATCAGGGATCACTTCGGAGCCTCACCAGGACCGGGGCGTATCCCAGGATCTTCAGGTGGCGAAGCTTGATCGCCAGGGGGCCACGCGGATGGGACGTCCCATAACACAAGGCAGAACTAGGTGTGCAAATTACGGCAATTCTAAATCAGCAGAATAAGAAGGAAAAAAAAGGTCAAAACCTCTCAGCTCTAAAAGGTCAAAATTTGAATTCAGGCACGACAGGCTGAATGTAGAGGTTTAGTTAAATGAACGTCACTGGGAGAAAATAAAACTCAGCTATAAAGAGATTTTGTGGCCTTTATCTTGACTGTCAATTTAACAGTAGTGGATGCAACACTGTATGTGAAACACTTTGTGTTACTGACTGCATTTCATGTCAAGAGAAAGTGATCCTCAGCAGGGTTACAAACAGTTTATGTTTTTTCCATTCAACTGTCTTTTCACATCATTTTTTTTATTTAAGTTTAGTTCTGGTAAGTTTTCTCTCTTCAATGTGTGTGTGTTTTTTTACTACACAAATGCTGAGTTTCAGATTAACTTTCAGTTAGTTTCAGTTGCACTTCTAGTTTTTAGCAATTTCGTTATGGGTGGCACACATAATGTATGCTGACAGATGTCCAAAATGAGCATTTTGTTATATGAACAATGAATCATAATTCTTAAAAAAAAAAGCATCACTTCACATTCTGCAGAAATGAACTGCAGACTCAACATAAATCTGATGCCACACCATTTTGCTTCGAGCTTTGAATAAAATGCATGAATGAATGAATAAAGAAAGAAAGAAAGGAAGAAAGAACATCAATCCATTAAATGCAGACTGAAAACACTAAAATACAGTATGTGTAGAAAAGAAGAAGAGAAGTTATTGTTTGTATTTGGTCAAATGATTATACAGCAGACCCACAATGGCAAATCTGACAAAGAAAAGCATTTGAGACGGGACACAAATGAAAAAGTTAAAACAACCACACCAGACACACATGTAAACCGTCCACACAGTTTCATGCAAATTGTTAAATTGTTGACTGTTAAAAAATAAGATGAAAACTCCAAACTTTTGTGCATTTTCATTCCGTTTTAGTTCATTTCACAGGTGGACAAAGTGGATTCAAGTTGAGTTTTTTCCATCTCTCACTGTTATTTTCCCCTCAGTTTTGATCTTGCTTTTTAACATCTGGTTTTCGTCTTTGTTTTAGTTGCAGTTTAGAATGACCCGGCTCCTCAGTTAAATCACTTCCAAACTGTTGTAACTTCAAGTATTTCCCTGACTCAAACCTTAAAATGTGTTTACAACTGGATTCGAAGCAGACAGGGAAGCCACAAAAACTATTATCCCAGAGGCATTCTGCTTTTTAGAGCTCTGTTTTGTTCCTTAAGCACCTCTTCATAGATTCTTGTAGTTTGGGGTGTAGATGTGCTGTATATGTTCTGCTGCACACGACCAGACGTGTGATCAGACGTGCTTACATCTGCTAAAGCCTAACCCTGTTTAAAACAGGAGGCCGCAACATCCTTTGCACGAGCTTAGACAGCATAACACTTCACCCCTCACCCAGGATATCAAAGCACATTCAGAAAAAAAAAGAAAAAAAGAAAAAAGAAGATTGTGGTCATCACAAACAACTGCAGGTTTGGAGGTTTGGTTAGCGACGGTGTTGTCGTCGACTGCAGGCCAATGCTGATGCCTTACCTTTGACTGCTCTCTGCTGGAGAAAACTCGTCTCCTGACTGTTCCCTCGCCTCCCCTCCAGTCACCGGCGATGGCTTGGTTATCACGCCATCTGTGAGTCAACACACACACACGCACACACACAAGAAACTGTGTTTTGTAGCTTATTTCAAAAGCACTGTGAATGCTTTAATGTTCAGTTCAGAGTAAAAGAACCAACTGCAGACACGATGAGCCAATTTTGATGTTACCAAAAAAAAACAAAAAAACAGAAAAAGATAAGACTTTATCTTCACTTTGAGGTTTTCCACATGATAAAACAACGGAAGACTACTGAAGCATTTCATCCTTATTTCACAGACACAGCTAAAAATGGAGAGCGGAGCGAGGCGACATGCGTCAGACAGAGCCAAACCCAAAGTGACACTGTCACATGTGCTCACGCTGAATTTGAGACTCCCTGCTCCTTTCCCTCGCGATTCAGTCCTTACCTATGTGATACGCGTTCTCCACCACCACCGATTCCAGTAGCGCCCCGTCGACTCCGCCCCCCGCCGCGACCCGCAGGGCCTGCGAGAGCACAGGGTTGACGGACGGGACGCCGGGGGCGGGGCTTCCCAGGACGGACGGAGGGATGGCCAGGGGCCGAGGGAGGGGCGGGTGGTCCAGACGGAGACACAAGTCCAGTGTCTGAAACTTTCGCTCCAGGCTGAGGAGGTACTTGGGTCCTGGACAGAGATTGGTGGTTATGTTTACATCCAACTGTCAGAGGAATATTGAGCAAACAAACTCTGACAAGCTGCAAAAATTAATTAGTTCTCCTCAACTCCCTGAAGCCAGGAAAAATCCTTTGTGAATGCAGAACGCAGCTACATCTCTAAAAATACTAAGATAAATGGCAAGAGTCTTTAAAAACTGATCCATATTGGTTGTTCTTGTTCTTCGCGCGTGTGCATGTGCATGTGTGTGTGTGGACTCTGACCTGTGTTTGAGCGGAGCTGCTCCAGAGTGCCGCTCTGCAGGAGGAGCTCCAGCAGCGCAGGCGGGAAGTGGTCCAGCACACACAGGCTGTAAACCGCCTTCAGCACGTCATGACTGGACATCCTGGACAGGTAGGAGTCCAGAACCCGGCTGACACTGTCCAGGAACCTGAAACCCAATTTTAAAGTGGACTTATACCGCTGGCTGTAAAGATGATGTGTTTTTAGTCTTTGTTGGCTGTCCGCACTGCTCATGTCACAGCGCTAATTAGCTAAATTGAATTAGCTAACGAAGCGTGGCTTAGGAGAAAGTTTCCCAAAGGCCGCTTAAGTCCTGATTGAAGTGAGATTGATTTAATCAAGTCTAAGAGGCAAAAAAACACACCAAAAAACATTTTTGCAAATGTAATTTGAATCAGATGCATCTTTCTGCAGCTTTTTGGTTTGCTTTCACTTTTGAAAATCAGTTACCGTACACACACACACCCTTGCATCATTACCACAGCAATGCAGGTATCCAAACACACAACTATGACCTGATCACTTGCAAATAACAGAGTGGACAGTCAATCATCACGATCGGACTATGAGAGATGGACCTACGGCTGTCGGTGCTCGCGCAGGTTGTAGTTGAAGGAGGAGTAGGCCTTGAGGACACAGAGCAGGTCTCGGAGTGTCAGAGCGTCTGGGTTCGCTATCACCCTCTCAGCAAAGGCCTCCATTAAGCCAGTGGGACAGAAGGCCAGTTTCTCAAATACAGACAGGAGGAGGACTGCCTAGAAAAGACAGAAGCCAGAAGTCAAAATGTGAAAGAAGATTTGAAATGCTGAATATAATTACAGCCGCCAATTTGACACGTGGGCAGCCAGGGAAGTGAGCGTGTATTCCCTGTGCTGAAATATGTTGTTTGTTGAGTTTGTGTCCGGCACCTGCTTGTTGTTCCATAGGTCGATGGTGGAGGCGATGTAGTCTGAGATGCCAGTGAGCAGATCCAAGTCTCTGTAGCGCAGCTCCCAACAGGACATGAGGACTTTAAATATTCTGTTAAAGGGGATTCCATCAATATTCTCTACCAGGGAGGACGACATGTGGAAACAGAAGGAAAGAGAGAGAAGGAAGCTAGATAGTGGATAGATGAGAATCTTAAACCTTTTTTCTGTTGACAGTTTTTGTTTGGCTTCAAATTTTCTTGCTGTATTGACCTGTTTTCCATCTTTCTCATTGTGCTTACTTAATTTCCCCATGTGGCATTAATTCATTTCTGTTAAACTGATTAGAAAGTATTACATGAGAAAAAACATAATCTCATCATATATCTGATGTTGAAGATTAATTGGAAGTTACTGAGTTTAAATGTAAAAAAAAAGAAAAAGAAAAAAAGAAAAAAAAGGGGTGTTTGGCAGTGACATTCGTCCCTTGCAGAAGAAGTTTTACCTGTGATCTTCTTACTGCAGACGTCCAGCAGTGGCCTGGAGTGGAAGCCGATGGTGGCCATAGTGGAGATCATGTACTGGTAGTTGGGGAGGCTGAACTTGTCCGTCATAGATAAAGCTTTTTTCTAGAGGGGAGGGGTGCACAAGTAGAATTTCAGTGTATGGTAAACACAGCTACTGGCTAAAATACAAATTATTTTTGGGGAATTGGTACTTATGTATCCTTTATTTGGGATATGAACATGCTCTAACATTATTATAGATCAGATTATAACAGACCCACCAACCTCGAGTTTCTTTCTGAGGGCCAGTGGGGCGTCTTTCCCCACTATACGCATCATGGTCTGCAGAGGCATTACATCATTGATCCAGGGAAGACGAACATCAACTACCAGCCTAAGATGTAAAAAAAAGGTAATAATATCACTGTTTATAAATCTGAAATAGTAAAATGGAAAACCACATGCTGTATTGACTGAATCTGAATAGACAAATTTTGGCTAGACTAAATGATGAGTGGATGGCTCTGAAAAGACAAGGTTTTATTTTCTGCTGCAGTTAATGCATGTGTTCTCAAAGCCAACAGCAACACACACGCAGCATATAAACATATGACAAAAAGTTAATGTGATTTTTGCCCAAAACATATATAATTTGATTCATTTCACCTCATGCCCTTCTTAAGTGCATCTACGTTTGGGCAGCTCTCCATGTGCTCCAGACAGGAGGCCAGGATGGACAAACTCTTCTCATCAAACTCATTCAGCTCATCCTGTAAGGAAACAAAACACACAGCTACACCAACAAAAAGTAGACACATTACAAGCATTATTCCTGTGAGCACAAATTAACAATTTCCTACTACTCTGATAACATCTGACTGGCCATCCAACGCTTGTGATTGCCCACCTGGCAGGCTCGGAGGAAGGTCTGGACCACGCGGCTGCGTTGGGGAACACCCAGCTTGACGATGGCCAGGAGAGAGTAGGTCAGGTCCTCGTACTGCATGTGCCCCGCTGCCTGCATGGCCTTTTGCAGCAACTTCTCAAATCCGGGGTGCTCAAACATCAGCTGCAGCTCATAGCGCCGCTGATCCTCTGACAGCTTCTTGGTGGTGGTCCACATGTGCGTTAGGCAGTTGCTGATCTGCCGTTTTGTGGCCTCGTACTGACAGGTCAAGTCCAACACATCTGTGGGGGAGCTGCATGCCCACAGCTTGGCATAGAAAGGGTTCACCTTCTGTGTCTGCGCTGAGACAGTCTTTGTAGGCTGGATCTCACCGGGGAACGGCGACTCAGATGCCTGAGTGGACTGACGCTCCTTCTCTTCCAGCCCTTCCAGCCTAATTTCCTGAGAGTAGTATCTGACTGAACAAACAAGATTCCCAGTCAGTGGAATCTGACTCTGTCTACTGCTCCAAATGTGTGCTAATCGTTTATCAGAGGAGGAAGAGTCTCTCACTGATGTCATTATGTGGAGACTTCGCTGTTGCCATGGTGACCTGCGGCTGCAGAATCGCAGGGCCCACCTCATGACCTCTTCTGTCACCCAGGCTGACATGATTTCCTGATTATTTTACTGAAACAGCGATGTTAGAGCTGAAAATTAAAATAAGATCCTAGCGCTTTCTATTCCATCAAATATGCAGTGCCTTTGTGTACTGCAACTAGTCCATACTTACACAAACTAGCGACACAGCTGCCAAGAAGTTGGATGTTAATTATGTTGTCCAAACAATGACAACATTCACTCAAGTGAAACTTGTCCGACGACACACACTACACATTCTCCGTCGCAACAAAATCCTAAATTATTTTGGGAATGATGCGAGGGACCGTTTCTGAGCTACAAGGTCAAAAACGCCACCTTCACTCAACTCCTGGCCAAACGACGTTAGCTAACAGTCAGCTAGCTAACGTTAGCTCCGATGCTAACATATTTGTCTAACCTAGATAATTCTTCCAGCGAAACACATGACATTTCCCAGGTCATATAGCATGTCTTAGGTCCTGTTGAAAACTATAAACAAAACAAACACCTAATTAGGGTATCCTGCATAACACTGACAAAGGTAATCCAATCCATTTTAGCATGTTCACATGCTGCCCAGTGCTGAGTGCGCTGCCATTTTAAGTCCGACTTCTCGACATGATACAACCGAGCTGTCATCGATGTGAAACTTTTACGAAAATAGGTTTTATGGGAACCAAAAATATCATAAATTAATATTTAAATAAATAGCTAATAAAGCGACGTGCTGCTATTTTAAATCGTTGTTTTCATAGCTATAAAATGTTTTAATGTTATTATTTGTCCGTCTTGTTTCCTCGTCGGACCAAGTTGAGCGAAACACAGCTGGTCTCCTAGTAACCAACACCATCAGGAGACATGGCAAAATTTGTGCTTGCTGGTAAAAACAAAATTTGACAAGTTGCGGTGACTAGGCAATTTAACTGGGTATGAAAATAACGCCGATCTGTCTTTGTTTTTTTAATGTTTGTAGGCAAAGCTGACTGCCCCTATTACGCCAAAGCAGAACTTCTAGCAGACCAACTTCAAGGATCTCTGCCAAACTTCAGAATCCATAAGATCTCCATTCACCCAGATGAATGGGAGGTAACAAGAAACATCTCCTACATTCCAACTGGGTAAAATCTCTTCAAAATTGTATGTGCCTCATGAAACTTTGTACATCATCTCTGCATCCTCTCTCACTGACCTCTGATAGGAATGGCTGGAAGTCACATGCAAAGCAAATAGATGGAAACACGAGCAGTCTCCCTTGGTTTGGAGGGAACTGGTAGACCGTGGGGGCAAGGGGATGCTCTTAGGGGGCTTCAGTGACTTCCTTGAGCACTGCCAGGTGGGTGTCTTTAATGAAACTCAGTCCCAAACTTTATTTCAACTTTATGACTCATCAGAATGAATGAAATGGAATCTTCAAAATTCAGAAAATTTTCAACATTTTTTACTCTTACATACTTTCAGCTAAAAACTTCATTCAACTTTGAAAATATTCAGTTTACTAAGTACATTTTCTATACTTTTAAAATTTTAAATAGGTGTCTATTTAAATTTGCAAACCCTTACTTCTCTGTCATACATTCAGCCACAAACTTTAAACAGGTCACAAGACTTTCACTATTAAATTGTGTTCAGATTTTTAATACCTTGTAGAGTTTTTACAAAATTATTTTCGAAGTTTTATGCTTTTTTAAAGACCTTTTCAGATGTTATAATTGGTGTATGTATTGCGTGGAATGTCTTCAGAAAATTTAGCTATTGTGAAATTCCTGATGCTTGCCTTGCAGACCTATTGAGAATTTGGTTAGCTCCATAGTTCTGCTCCATTACCAGAACTTCTTAAGTTTTCAGGTATTTTACATCATCTGATTTTTGAGAGCTGGGTATCACACCATGGAAATGGATCTCAAGCCAACAAGTCTTAGCTCAAGGGCTAGAGACCATCTCTGTGTCCACAGTCCAAACTTACCAAATTCTTCTTATGGATGGCTCTGGCAGGACTACTACAACATCACATCAGACATGCCCACAGACATAATGCTGAAGATTGCAGCAGAGAATCTGGAGACCAAGATGAAGCTGGTTGCAGAGGAACAGCATCGTGTCAGCCTCATCCAACCGCTTCATATATGGATCACCAGGTGGGTTTGTCTCAGAGAACCAGCACCAAAGAAAAAAACTGTTTTCACTAAGGAGTTTGTAAAGATCTTTTAAACATACACTTTCTGTACCTATCATCAAACATGACTTGCTAATGTGACAAAGCTGCAAATCTCCTCTAATTCAAATTCTAATTCAAGGGTGTATAAACACTTTTTCCATATCCACTCCCAGTGCTTTCAACCCGGCATTCCACATACTGATCCCCCACCTGCTCTCCTCTGAGGTTTTCCCCCATGCCTCGAACATCAGCCTCCACCTTCTGGACCTGGACGGTGATGAGGAAGGACTGCACGGCCTGAGGATGGAGACAGAGGACCTGGCTCTCCCTTTGCTCCATCAGGTATGGGACTTTCAAGACATTTTCAGGAAGTCTGAAATATTTGTGCATTGTATAAAAAGATTTATTTTCCCTGCTGTATCTAACGCCCCCTTTCCCTATGTCTGATTAATCTACTTAATTTTAAGCGTTGATATTGCAGTGTGTAGTCTTGGTTCTCTTGGTTTGATGAGAGCTGACAATTTCTAACTACATGTGTCTGAAAATAAAGATATCTGACTTCCTATGAACAGGTAACAGTTCATACAGATCTGGAACAGGCCTTCCAAGAAGCAGATGTCATACTGCTGCTGGATGAGTGCTGGCCTGACAGTGATGGAGAGAAAGAAAATAATGTTGAGGAGGAGGAGAGAAAGAGGAGGCAGGTAAGGAGGATCTCCGCTCGGTACCGAGACTATGGACAACTGATTGACAAGAGGGCTAAAAAGGAGGTGAAGCTGATTGTGGCCGGCGACTCATTTGTCAACCTGAGGTGCTCCCTACTCCTGGCCAACGCCCCCTCCATCGACAGTCGCTGCTTTGTCGCCATGGCAACCCAGTTAGAGTATGAAGCCAGGGCCATCATTGCGAAGAAGCTGAAAGTGAGGACATCAGGTAGGGGACTTAAGACAGTGGACCCAAGATGATCTTCAACCAGGCCCTGGACTCTTTGTTCCAAATGAATCCTTTCTCCTTCTTCTTCTCATCTAGATATTACAGATGTGATTTTATGGGGGAACATCAGTGGTAGTTTCTACATTGACCTGCAGAGGGCGAAGGTTTTCAATTATGATGGGGCGATCAAAGGACCGGCCTTCTTTTCCCAACCAGTCCTGGAAATGCTCCACGACAGGTAGGTGATCATAACAAACCACATCTGAAGCAGTTGATTGCACTAGGATCACATTAAAATGTGACGCTGCAGTGCTTCTTCCTGTGTCTTCCAAGTGTGCTTTTCACACTTGTTTCACACATTGCATTGTCCTGTGTGGTCAACCCCACCCATCTGACACCGAAGAAGGCTGAGACAACAGAACAACAGGACTTGACTCTGGTTTAGCATCACAACCCTTTACTGCAAATGTACCCTGATATGATAAAAATGTCAATACTTACGTATCTTTCGTCTATGATCAAAGGAATCCAGTACAGGGATATGCCAGAAACCCAAAACCTCTTGTAATTTCACAGTAGTCATCCTCTGCTTCTTGAAGGGCATGGCTGAAGAAAGAATTCCAAGACTTGGTAAGTTGTCAGCGAGCCACTGTGGTTTCCAAAACCTGCCGAGCAGCTACCATGTCAACTGTCAACGGGATCCTCAACGTCCTGAAGGCTTGGAATGGCACCTCCAGTCCGGATGACGTCCTCTCTTTGGGCGTACAGTGCCATGGTACTGTAAAGACAACCTGGACAAGTCAATGTAATGGGCATAGATGAAGTGTGATCTCTAAGAATCAGTATCTTTAATGAAAGAGGAAAAAGGGTAGTCTTGTCCACTTGGCTTAATTCATATATGTGAAACTTGAGATTTGACTGACCAGCAGAAGTATACTCGTCTTTGGCTGTCTGCAGGCCACTACAACCTCCCAGATGGCCTAGTCTTCTCAATTCCTGTGACCTTCAAGGATGGTAAGTGGTCTGCGCTGCTTGATGTGACCATTGAAGACGAACTGAAGGAGAGACTACAGCTTTCTGCAGATGAACTCAGACAGGTACGTCACATCAGCAAGTACGTGTTATTACAGACAGCACATTTTTGAAGCTGCTGTGTCGCAGCTTTAACAAGTACAAACAAAACATCTTTCTAAGGAACTGTCAAGTGATATCATTTTTCCTTGCCAGGAAAAAGAACTTGGATCCGAGAAGTAAATACATGCCATGAATGGAGAGGACATTTGGCAGATGTTTAAAATGGTTTTTCATACCTTCAAATAATGCATTTGCATTGTAACAATGAAGACACAGATAGCAGGCATAATCTAACATCAGGCTTCCTGCTGGCCTAGAGGAGGGTGAAGAATGGGTTAAAAGGAATAAATCATAAATTTCAATGCCACATTTTACATTTGTTTCAGTTTGTTCTTTTATTCTCGTTGACTTTCACAAGTGGAGCTGCAATTTTGTTTAAACCAGTTGAAATGACAACAAATCTTTTGAGCTTTTTGTGAAACTCATCCCTGGTTGTTGTACTGTATTTATAGATGTAAAAGATCAAACTGAGTACTTTCTGGAAAAAAGGAGAAATTAGAAAATAGATTCCTTTTTTTTTTTTAAATTGTACAGTTCTTGTTAAGTGCCTTTATATACTTCAAGAAGCGATAGTTTAAGCGTAAAACAAACACACTACTACAATACACAAACTAGTCTTTGTTAATATCCTTCTCTAAATCTGATGTAACAACTTGCCACCTGTTTTCATTTACAATGGGGTAGTTTTTGAAAAATGAAGATACATCAAAACTTTTATTCCTCTCACTGATAATCAAATATTAAGGTCTAAATTTAATGGGCTCAATTAACCTGAAACCTGCAAATTGGTCACAAATTGTGCAGTACTTCATCAATTGACAAGGAGAACTTCAACAGAGTGCTGTTTTTACATGCAGAATATACACGTTCCTTTAGCATTTCTACACTATACACAAGGAGGCATTGACCAAGAAAAGGAAAGGTTAGTACAAATACAGTGCACTATGACACGTTGGGAAATGGACACGTAGTCTGCAACGTTATATTCAATTTGTACAACCCACCCCTGAGATTCAGATGCTGAGTGGTATACAAATGCAAAACCAGCCTCTTCATACAATTGAGCTTTTTTTTTCTCTTGCCAATTTCTGTCATGTTAGATTTTTCCGCAAATCCCCAGCAGCGGCCAAATACATACAGTAACATGTAATTTGTATATCCTTTCAAAAAAGAAAAAATCTGTAAAAATAACATTCTTTAAGGTTGACCTCAAATATTGATCATGGTAAATACATGCGTGATGCATGGCATGCATGGACTTGTGGCACAAACTAGATCCTTTTGTAGATTTACACTTCCCAGCGATGAATACACATGTACAAACAGTCGGATATGAGTGGGCCTGCCTGCCAAGACGCCTGCATTTTGCAACAGAGTTGGGGATCAAGAATAAATACAGTTACTTAATGTTTTAGATGGCAAAATGAAATTATATTCACAAACATCAAAAAAAATTCAGGCCTCACTCAGACAAATTCAGGAGCGATTCTTTTATGTTGCCACATCAAAGTCACTTGTGTGTATGGATCATGATCTGCTTGTCAACATCCAAGAACGTCAAAGCATTAGTTTCTGTTTCCAGGCAACAAGTGAAACTGACCACTAATGACCGAATGCTTTTTGCCAAAGCTGTAACCTCGGAATAAGGAGAACGTGAAAGATAACACTATTGTTATTTTCCTAAATAAAACACTGGGAGCATGTAACTACACTTTAAACTTGGGGGTCCATGGCATCATCATTAAAATGCATATTGTACAATCATTATGGGCAATTGAAGAAATAAAATCCATTACTTTTATATTTTCCCTCAGCACAACGATAAAGATCCGTTAACTGACCGTTAAATTAAATAATTTATATTATATATTAATAGCTATATAATCCAACATAGCAACACTCTCAATAAGACCATCTAAATAAACATCTGCTAGTGATCGAAAACAAGGTGGAGGGGTTAAAGACACAGTTCACCAAAAATACAAAAAACATTTTTTTTCCCTTGTGCAATCGACACATCCAGATAGTTCTGTGTGATTTGGCAAAGTTTCCAGTCTGTCTCCCTTCACCACAATACAATGGAGCTGGATGGCTACTCTTTAGTGGAGCTCACACAACAAAAATGTATGTTCGAGAAACTCACCAGCAACTGCTCTTTCCAAAAACAATGACAAAGACACAGTTTGTTCTCCGGCAGGAAATAGTTCTGAATGAAACTCTTCACCTCCGAGGGCCGTGGATTCCGCCCGGTCATTGTTTTTGGAAAGAGCTGCTGCTGTTGAGTTTTTGATGGCTTCAGCTCTTTTTGGATAGATTGCACTGTGGTGGTTAAGTGCGGAAAGCTTCCTTTGCATTTTTGATGACCTGTTCCTTCAAGCTCTTAGCCAAGGAAAAAAAAAAAACAGAGGCATCATTATTGTGACAGGAGACTGAACTCAGATCAGTCTCTCACTATGCACAGTGAGAGACAGAGAGAGGGCTGCAGTCTCTAGAGATGGTAAATGAGGTGTAACGCTGTGCCGCCCACGATAATAATGACTCTTCTTTAAGTTTTACCCCAAGCTAACTCTGCCCAGAATATGCCCTCATCTGACACCAAAATACATCAGGCCAGCATGCAGTACGACACAACAAAAATCTCTCTTGTGGATGCAAAATTATATTATTGATGATTCCTCTTATAGTTTGTACAAAGATCAATGTTGTATTATTCTGGATGCCGATGAGCCTTGATCTGATGGTTGGCTGTTTCCTGGACTAGAAACAACACAACCTGGGTACCAAGGCTGAAAAACCTTTGTTATTGGAGTCTGTGAAAGCACAACACACCAAGTAATCGCACCCGTCTGCCACACAATCATGAACCATCAGCCACTCAACCCAAAACCTTCTGATAAATGTATGTAGCAGTAGGTATGTATAAGATGTAGTTCTAACATGTACAAATAAAAACAAAACAGTTGGGGATGGATCAGGGGGGAGGCAACAGGGAAGCTAGGACTGCGGTTGATGCTGGGGAGACGGAGGCGTGTCTGGAGCTCCTGAGGCTCCTCCCACTACCTGTCTGTCAGAGCTGAGGCCCAGCCCCTCGTCCATCTGCTCCAGTTCACTTTGGTCCAGAAGCTCAAAGTCCTCTTCCTCGGTCGGAACTAGCGTGTCGTCAGGCATCTCCTCGCCGGCGCCGCTTTCTGTCGTGGCGGCTTCGTCCGGGTCCTCGTCGGGCCCCGCTGTCGCCGCCGTAGCGGGGGCGGTGGAGGTATCCAGGGCGCCGGGCGGGGTTTCGGTGGGGAGGAACTCTGCCAGGGAGGGCTCCTCGCTGGCCTCGCTGGAGCGCAGCAGGGCAGACAGAGTGTTCTGCACCACGGTGGAGATGGCCGTGCTCACTATCTCCTCGCTCAGGGCCTCCAGGGACTGTTGAGCGCCCTGGGTCACCGCCGCCTCCTTTCCCCCTCCCCCCTGCCTCCCCGCTCTCTCCTCCGCCGTGCCCCCCTCCCCTCCGGGTGGCCGTCCGTGTCCGTTGAAGTGTGTGTTCACAAAGTGGAGCGGGGATGCCAGGTGCTGGATGAGGAGACTGGCCGGGCTCAGAGGCTCCCCCTCCGACGCCTCTCCC
>OMLF01050253.1:31098-42025 GCA_900302615.1 Holocentrus rufus
CCCTGGGCTCCGTCGCCCTGGCCGGGGCCTCGCATGGGGAAGTGGAGCAGGCTGTGCTCGATGGACGGGAACTCCTCGATCGAGGGGAACTCGGGCAGGTCCCGCAGGTAGGCCTCTTCTGGGTCACTGTGCACACTCTGCTGGTCCATGTCTGCGGGTGTGAAAAGGAGGTCAGATTTATTTAGAAGGCATCAAACTCACTTTTATTTTCTGACTGCAGTTTACACCAAGTGCATTCCAGAACAACCAAAAGAAAGGATGTATAAATATAATTAAAAACAAGACACAAAGAGCTGAGGGCAAATACAGAGCACTCAAATTCAGACAGGACTTGTACTATAAACATGAGTGGAAAACCCCTGTGGTTAACCACTTAGAAAAAAAAAACGATTTTGGTGAACATGTTCTGCGCATACACACCCTGAACTCGGGCATGCCACGGCAAAAAACAGAAATTCCATTCAGCACACACTCTTTTTTTTTAAAAAACTTCTCAAATATTTTAACATAGGTTATATTAGAATAGGAACACTGAGTTACAGAGTCAGTGAACATGTTCCAACAGTGATATTTACCCTCGGAGACGTCAGTGAGTTGAGGAGTGGTGGCTCTGGACACCGAGAACCCCCCGCTCTCCAAGATGGACGCCTCCTCGTCTGACAGCTCCGAGTCTGTGATGGCCATCGCCAGGGCCGTGGTCTTCACGTCCACCTGACCGACGACATCACAGTGCATACAGTCACATCACAGCACAGTCAAGCAGTGGTCCTCAGCATGGGGGTCAGGACTCCCAAATGAGTCTCGAAATGGATTCAGAGGTTTTAAAGGATCACAGGGATCTCACCATGTTTTTTATTTTTGTCATTAATGCCTTTCTCTTTAAATGTGTGGAATATTTGCAAGCCTTGATGCAAAGAATGTGCGAGGGACAATAAAATCATAATCTTGGTGTCAAGAGTTCCCATTTTGTGCATTTACACCTGTATGTAGTTATCAGCTCATTCCTGGAGGCTGTGAGCTAAAAAGGTCAGAACACACTGCAGTAAACAATACTGACCAATCAAAGTCTCTGAATTTATAGTCAAAAGTATACTGGATTCCATGAGTCTGAAAAAGTCTTACATTTGGTGATATTATAGAATATCTTTTTTGTGAATCAATACTTGAACAAATAATGCACATACCCATGCCTTTACTTTCTGAAACAGAGCCAAGTGGATAATTGACTGAAACTGTTCAACAGTCCTGCTGTTGTACTGACCCCACAATCACGAGGACCACGATGAGCCTTGTCACACTTGGTGTCACGCTCTTAAGCGCTGCCCTGCTCCCATTGGTGGCCTCATAACTCCTGCGCATGTACTGAGCCTGTGTGGCAGTGCGGTGTGGGATGGGTTTTCCTTACCGTCGGAGCGAAACACGACAGCTCCTCCTCGCTCTCGCTCTCCGTCTCAGCCCTGGGCTCGTCCCCCTCCTCCACCTCCTTCTTCACCTCTGAGAATGTGAACTTCGATTAGCACACCAAAAACACATGGCTGACAGTATTAAGCCATACCTTCACAAGTGACCTACATTTAAGTATGACATAAGTAACATATGAGGTCTGTGTGTCACAGTAACTATAGGAACTTCTAATGATACTTTACTGATACACAGCTCTATTCAATTTAAGCATTCTGAGTAATATTTATTGTCAGATTGTGTCACCCAAAATCTACAGCCAGGGTATTAATAACAACACTCACTCCTCTTGTCGTGCTTGCGGTGTTCGGTATCTCCCTTCATGCTGTAGTCCAGTTTCATCAGGATCGGCTCCAAGCCGGTATACATCCTCTGGATGAGCTCATGGTAAACCACCAGTGGCCACAGCAGCACACTTAGGGCTGGACAGAACAAAAAACATGACAAACCCTATTGACTGTCTTGTCCATAATTTGTAGCGACGATCCGGCCGCTTGATGTTTTGTGAGAAGATACATTTAATAACAGGATGTGAAAACAATATATAACCACTTGGCACAAAAGCATTGCTATACAAGGGTAAATGAGAACAAACAGGATGCCTATGCAAACCACTACAAAATGTCATTAACTTGCCTTTATGGTAAGACTATTGTTACTAAAAACCACACCCTGTGGTAGTACTGTGAGTCAAAGAATGCAATGGAAAGACAGGTCTTGGCACATCAAAGAGGTCTGATGCTAGTGAGGTTGACGACAGCTCACCTATGATGTAGGAGATCATGATTCCTGGTACATAGTGTCCAACCACGGCGAGCACAAAACAGCCGCTGCACATCATTGCGCAGAACTGGCAAACAGAGACGGGAAATTGGGTTAGTACACCTTTAAACTGGGTGAGGAGTCAGGGGTACAGAGGAGGAAGTGAAAAAGTTGCATCTCTGCAGGTGTCTGGTGTGTCTGTGTGTATGAGAGGGGACAGTGTCTGGGTGCGTTCTCGCAACTGCAGTGCCTGTAGAGAGTTTGTGTTAATGCTTTTGACAGCAAGGATTATATATAGGCTTGTATATAACATCAAATAAACATCCCTGTCATGTAGATTCTCATGGATTTAGGTGGTTGATGAACTCAATCCAAACATCTATTTTGTCTTTATGTCAGCCTGTCATGCTGCTAGAAACAGCTGCATCAACTCAACTGTACAATGCTAATTAACAACTTTGTGATGTCACCACTACGAAACTTCGCTGTAGCTAGGGCAGGGCAAAATGGACAACACTAGATATCATATATTTGACTGAATACTTCGAAACCAATCCCCATCAGTACAATACTGACTAATGGCGTTTTACAATGTTACTGCATATGTGACATTTTTGATTAGCAATCACTCGTAATGCGGATATGATGACCAAGCAGGCAAATAATAGCAGACAGTTAACAGTCTATTAAGTTACTGCAATATTGATCCAGTATTGCTAGACCTATAACCCACAAATACCAGATGGTGTGTCTTTCTCTCGGGTTTGGATGAAGAATAACCAACAGAGCTCTGCCTAGATAGGGAGGGATAACATATCTGATTTGGATAGAGTGCTTCCAAATCGGTCTACTGGTATTCCCAAGAAGATCCTTAATGATTAACTTGCAGCTGTGTGCTTCCAAACTAAAAATACACCTACAAATGTTCCTAAGTCTCGTAATTTACAATGACTCTTTTTGTCGCGTATTCCCTTCGGCCCCGGTGTCCAGGGCCAAAGTGCGGTACCTTGCCGTGGTTCTGTCGTTTGTACTGCAGCATCTCCTGCAGGTAGAGGCAGCAGGTCAGGTAGCTTTCTGCCAGGTGGTGGCTGAGCTCTGGAACGCTGAGCAGACGCTGCTCCGCACTCATGGGTTCTCTGGATGCAGACAAGGACACACACACACGAGCCAAAACCACACACACACACACGCAAGCACAGGAAGAGAGTCACAAAATCAACACTCTCAAAGAACAAAAACCTGTAGTTAGCAGGCGGCAATTGAGGTTTCAGAGAGGTCGTGTAAGATTCCATGTGCAAGTCATGAGGGAGGAGGGAGGGAGGCTCACCGATGAACACAAACAAAACTGACCAAACTAGACCAGCAGAATAACATGAGGTATGATTATATGATGGTAAATGTGAGGAATTGTTGCAAATCATACCAAAGAAAGACACTGTGGTGGTTTTATATAACTGAAAGCTGAAACTGAAGCTCCTCACCCGAAGGATTTCAGGAAATGAGAATGTTAGAATAAAGAATATTATATTGCAGGCACTCTGTTTACAATATATACACTACTCACCTTTGTACTGGGTGGGGCTCTGTATGTTGAACTGCAATTGAGGAAAAAAAAGACAGGATCAGCTGTTGATCATCTGCAATATTATAGACCTTTGTCACAGCTGCCATTTTAACATGAAATAGTAGGCAAACACAGGTGTTACTAATCACATTAACGAAGGTTCTGTACCCAAATAGAACAGAACCTTCATTCATGTCATTTGTAACACCTGTGTTTACCTACAATTTCATGTTAAAATGGCTCTATGGAAAAAGGTCCATTATTATTATTATGATTTTAAAGAGCAGGTTTTACTCAAGCTAACAAGAAAATGTGCTTGAGTGATGAGTCACAAACTGAACATGCAAGACTCAAACGAAATATATGCAAATTAAAGAGACAAGTATTTCAAGACAATTATTGAACCTGAGGGTGAACAGGACCGCTTGCAAATTTTCTCTTTAGAAGTCAACAGGTGGACATATTTTTTGATCCAAAAAGAAAAAAAAAAGGCTGTGATGCTGGATTCCAAACTCATACTGGTTCTCATTCTCCACCTGACAAGAGCCAGCTGCTGTTACAAGGACTGTCAGAGCCCGTTTTTGGTATTTGTGGAATTTGGAGCCTATTTTGGGTAAGGTTAGATAAAAGTATTATTTTGCCTTTTATTGGCCATTTGCCAAAGAAGAGTTGGCCACTTCTGATACAATGGATATGATAGTTTGTTTGATTACATATTTGTTGCATAATTTGGCAATGGTATTCCGGTTGTCTGTGGGAAGCCATTAACCTCTAATGCAAAATCCTGATCATATTCCACACAAATATGCATGAATATATTTATTATTAGAATTAAACTGGTTTTTGGTTGAGATTTTTAGGCTCTGTTTACACCTTGTAATAACATGTGTTTTCCATTATCTGGATAATGTATGCGGGTACAGATCACATGTTAATGCAAGGTGTAAATAGAGCCTTGTCCTGTAGTCTAACTGCTGTTATCTTGCCAAGAATTAAGTTCTGGGGGAAACACAAAATTGTCTCCCCTACAAACTTGCTTCAGGAGAGCCTAAATTGAATATCAACAAATCTCCATTAGTCAAAAAGTTCTTTTTGGGCTTTCTGCTAAATGCTTTTATCTGAAGCTTTTTATCAAATGACCATGACTGCCTTAAATTATGGGTGACCCCACTAGGAATGCAACCCCTCATCCTGCCAGTGTTACATACCACACTGTCCTATCTATTCTTACAGCAAAAGATGACCAGCGGTAAATTCGATTAAGGTTTTGCTTCCTATGAAGATACAGAGGTCCACAAACACAGCTTTTAACTGGCTTAGCAACACTGAACATTTGCTTGTGTGATGAGTGACAAACCCAGAGGACAAGATTCAAATTACATAAATGTTGGGCTTACTGGTGATGAGGGGCAATTTGTGCTTCCATCTCTCCAGTAGCATGAGTCCCAGCAGGGACACACTGAGCAGGAACAGAGGCCGCAGGGAGGTGGAGGACAGGAGCCTGATAGATTGACAAAACATTATTTAGGTTATGTTCAACAGCTGCATGGTCAAAATGGCAAAACAAGTCACTTATAAAATTCGCTTTCATATTATAGTGTTGATAAAAATTAGTACATAGCTCCAATGTTAGTTAGCCTGGTAGGATATGTGTCGGGAGAAAGTAATATTTTCACTGACAGCTGGTAGGCAGGTCTGGGCCACTCAGCATGACATGAGGGTTTGCTAGGATTGAGCTATATAAAAGTTAACATGAGTAACAGTTCAAAATAACTTTGCCCACCTATTCTGTCAGAGCCATACAATATTCGTAAATGTAGTTCACAACAGTCGCAGAATTATCGGGGCTGAAAATTAAGTTTAAATTGGCTTGCAAGCTACGTTAGCATTAGGCTAAAGACGTGGGATTAGCTAACTTATCCTGACATTCACTAGTAATGTAGCCTCGCGAACGTTAGCCAGCTAGCTAACGGCTCCCTTCAGTGCAGCGTTATCCAGCTGTCAGGCGCATAATAAAGAACGATAAACGAGTTGACGGTTACCAGAACAAGGTGTTGAGTGTCAGGGCGACAAAGATGCTATACAACGGCCTCTCCCAGACAAGCAGCCTCTGCACCCATAACAGCAGGGGCTCGTACTGCGATAGCCAGCCCTGAAGACGCTCCCGCAGGCGGACAAGCTCCGGGTTCCCGTCCCCGCAGGCCTGCTCCGAAGCCCCGGGAGGGAACAGGGCCTCCAGGCCGACCGAAGAGGAGGTAACCGAGGGGCGTCTTCTGGCCTCCTCTCCGCTCGCCATGTTTTCCCCCACTTTGTTATGTTGTTTTGGAGATCACGGGGTATATGGAATGACCAACATCAAGCGAGCCTAAGTTAAAAGATACAGCTTCCGGTTGTAACTTTCAAAATAAAACCGTTTTCCACACGGGCCAGCGAGTGTTTTTTTTTTTTCAAGTTGTCCAAATACACACTATCAAAGTGAGAAGAACATTTTAAACCTCATTCCATTTGATTAGTAAATGAAAATGCAGTCGTTGTTTTCCCCTTATATAATTAGTATCTATTTATAGCGACATGCAATAAGATAGGGAAAATTCAGACCAAAATACTGAAGATAGACTGTTTTGCAGCTAGAGTTTCATACATAATCTAATAACTCCTCTGAATTATTTGGTGTAGTTTTGTTGTTCTATACACGCCATAATCCCCTTTTACAAATTACACTTTACACTATTCCTTTCACTTAGAAGGTAGTATTGCTCAACTTCCGGTCAAGACGGGTAATTTCCAGACACTTGACGTATCTACAAGAGATAGCCGAATGGCTCTGACAAGGCCCGTCACGGATTAGAAAAAAATAGTCACGTGTTTCCTTGTTTACGGTATTGAGAGTGGATGAGGTTCCTTTGTACCACCTTGTGGTGTACAGATGCTGGTACACACCAGGGTTACGTAAATAAATAGTGTAGTAGTTATTAATAATAATAATAACAACAACAATAGCAATAATAATGTTAGTATTCTGTTTTACTACTTCTGCATGTTTTGAGCTTTATACTTTCTAATTTTTACATTTTTAGGTGCTGTGGGAGATTTGCAGATGCACTATACCTTTTATTCTTGTTTTTTTCCTGCAGAAATTAATGGCGCAGAATGAATAATAACAACTGGCATGGGCCTGTGAACACTTTTAGATTCAGCTTTTTAATCTTATAAACCTAAGAAAGCAATTTTCTAGTTGTTTTCAGCTTGCCCATACATTTTCTAAAAAAAAATGTTAGTGAAAAGACCAGTCATGACCAACCTTTAATACAAATGTTTATTATATAAATATACAACACTGAGTAATCATATTGATCAATTTGATCAAATGCAGCCTTTATGGACACTGTGCTGGAGACCTTAGAGATTCGTTCCAATATGAAGGAGACTAAGCAGATCCACATTGTGTAGATTACCTGAAGTCCGCTCACCGTGTCCATCAATTTAACTCCAACTCCCCAAATGCGCAAAACTGCTTTTTAAGATCACAAATGCTCTCTTATGATCAAGGTAAACAACAGCAAAACCAGGTAATTTTCCCTCCAATTTCCCCTTATGAGCACTCATTTCAGTCATCTTCCAGTTTCTGAAAAGAGAAACAAAAACAAAAGGATTTTAAATGCAGCACTATGACTAAACTCAGTGAATAGCCAGTGCGAATACTCAACATTTACAAGCGATCCTTGCTTGCAAGGCATCAATCAAGCAGCAGGCAAGAGAGGCTACTGTCATATTTTAGTCAAGGTTGTGTGACACATGCAGGCATGTGTGTTTGAGCGTGTATCTGTGTATGGCTGTGTTTGAGTGAGTCATGCGTAACACATAGCTAGAGAACAGGAGGGCTATTTTGGAGGTTGCAGCAGGTTTTCTGTTGCAGTGACAAACATGTGACAGCATGACATGTGTGACATGTGGGTCAAGGCCTCTGGGAGCTGGTAGCCAGACAGGAGAAGGAAATGGGGGGGGTTCCATAGCCTACTTGCCTGGGTTCAGGGCTACAGCTCAGGCCTACAGGCGGTAAGGGAAGGAGGGGGCGCCGTCAGCACCCATTGGTGCTAGGACAAAAGGGCATCAATACCTGCGGGGGATAAGACCAAGGCCTGCAGCAGGTCGGACAGAGAGATGATGCCCCTCACCACGTCAGCCCTGTCCACCAGGACCAGCCGATGGACCTGGGAGAGAGGAGGAAGAAGAATAGAGGAAGCAGGGGAAGAATTCACCTTGGCTCCTTAAATAACCCAAAGTCATAAGCTGAAAGGTAAGATACCGACCTCAGCTTTGACTATGCGGTCTATGATGGTTTCCAGGCTTTCGTCGGGATAGCACTTGATCACTCCTTCAACGAAACACATGCGTCTCTGAATGGCCTCCTGCATCGTCATGTCCAGGTTGTTGTACGTCTTCTGGGCTGCTAGATTCTGTCAAGACAAAAACACAGACATGAATGACATTACAAACAGCATCCTGGTTTAACAATACACATGACAGGACATTGTTGCAGTTCTCGAATTAAACCAGGTTCCACTTACAATCACATCAAACCTTGAGTAGAGTGCCACCACTTTGCCTGAGGGAACAAAATATTGGATGCTGTAAGTAGCTGACAATACATCAGGATATGACCAATCATTTTTTGCAATATTCTAGGAGTATGATTTTCAATAACACTTGAATAGCAGACCTTGTTCGTTCACCACCGGTAGCGCAGACACCCTCCTGTCTACGAAAATGGAGAGGGCGTCGTAGACAGTCGCTGTTTCACGAACCGTGGCGATGTCCCTGAAAGTTCCTATGCCCAGCTCCTGGATCTGTCTCTGAATGAACCGAGGTTTGGGAACTTTCCCTCCCTGAAAACATCATCAAAGAGAGAAGAATGTCGGCACTGAGGTTTAGGTTTGCCCGCTTAAGCTTTGGGACCTGATCAGTTAGGCTTCCAAGCCAAGTTATAAGGTAAAAATCTGGTTATATGAAGGTAAAATAAGTATTTGACACGATAAGATAACTGATACCTAATAATAATAATACCATCAAATTGATTTGCATAGAAAACCCTTAACCTTCTTTGTAATTGCCCATAATGTAAAACTAACCCCTGCTGAGCTCTGTTGTTCTTTTATGTGCTTGATACAAATCCAATATGAAGAGCCACAAACTGAACTTTATGTGATGAAATCCTCAGCTTTTGCTCTTTATATTCTCTGCTCCCATTTTAAAAGATGCAGCATTTCACACTCCATAAAAATTACTCTTTCAACATAAAAAAAAAGAAATCTTGACTCTCTTGGGATGATGGTAATCCAGTTGTTGTTATAAGGAATTCTTTTCCATGAAAGGGGAGCATCGGCTGCCCCAGCACTGATTTGACATAAGACATCATTTCTTTCAAAGGATTCCTTTATCCACATTAAAGCTTGCTCACAAAAATATGGAGGAACTTGAGGATTCTCTTGTGGGTCAGAATGTGTAGGACGTTTCCAGACTCTGGGTCAATGACGGGCAGCCTGTGGATCTTATACTTCAAAAGGGAATAGATGGCATCAAAGAGGCTGCAGGGAGAAGAGAAGAGAAGAGAAGAACAAGGAAGTTACTGATAATAAGATGTTACAGCATAATAAAATGTGGTATCTTAGTATTTATTTACAGATATGTGCATGTTACATAACAGTTTTAGCATGATGCTTTTACATGCGGCAGACTGCTGTGTGGGCTCACCTGGCCTCGGGAGAAATACTAATGAGAAAATGATTGGTATACTGCAGGTACACATCTGCAGAGAGAGAGAGAGAGAGAGAGAGATGTAATGGAAAATCACAGGGATGTGTACACAGAAGCAGTACAAGTGGCCCTGCGCTGGTTATTTACTTTGAAATGAATCACCTCTCCATGTCTCAATCTTGTGGCTCTCCAGCTCATAGATCTGAACCTTGCGGGGGAGAAAAAAAATATTATGATATTAATGTCAAGTCATGATTCAGTTATTTTAGCTAAACAAATCAAATCAAATACTGCAAGCTTACTCTCCTTATGTGAATAACACAATGTGTAGAACTTAAAGGGAAAAGCACACTTTATTGCATTGAGTTTAAGTAGCTTTATCCACTGACCTGAGTGTATCTGATACTCACCATCGGGGACTTGTAATAGCGATGGAGGATATTGATGAAATCTGTAATAGTCAGCATACCTGTGAAAGGAAGGAGCTGATGTTACATTATTTCAATTCCCACTGACCAATACTTCACTAATGCTGGGTCATTTAATCCCTTTTCTTACCCACAAATCTCTGTAACTTGCTATCCCACAAAGGTGCAGCCCTCAAGCCATTGGCCACCAGTGCAAAAAAGGCCTTTTTGACCTTCAAATGCAAATAAAAGCACAGTCAGAATTCACTTTCATAAGCTAAGAAGCATGTTAAAGGCAAAACCTGTGCTGTGGTTCTTACTTGTAGCGTGGTATCAAATATGACCAGTTTGCAGCTGGTTGGAATGGCGTCGTAGCAGCAGTGACTTTTCATGAAGTTCATGTAGACCGTGGCATCAGCCTCTAGATGGAGAAACACAGTCGCATATAGGAGCAGCTCATCACACCGTCTGAACACGTACACAGAGATATGGAAGCACGCACGCACACACACCCATAAATACAAAAACACATGGCCAAACATAAACACACTCACACCCCTAGATACACGCACACAAAACTTACACATGCACACACAGATACAAATAGAACTGCATGCACCCACAAAAATACTGTCACTGCACCTTTATTCTGTATTTCCTGCTTCTTCTCTTGGAATGAGACCTGCAACAAAACAAACTCCACATAAAACTTGAAATCACTCATTCCTCCGAAACCAACAACACACACTGTCACTTCCCGCCTTCATACACACTATATACACTCATACACTGACTGTAATTTTGCCTTACCTGACAGGGACGCTCCATGATTCCGTTGTGTCCATGAAAAAGTTGCGTTCACAGCACCAAACAACTGTTGCTGGCTGGGCTCTGCCTGCAGGCCTTTACTCTTCCTTAACCCCGTCCCACAAAGCAGTTGGGTCTATATTAGGAGCTCTCAAGTGGTATGTGTCAGGCC
>OMLF01050253.1:42045-62454 GCA_900302615.1 Holocentrus rufus
CTGGCTCAAGCCCAGTAAGGAGGGAAGCTCCAGACTCCTGCTTCCCGTCTCCATAAAACGCAAACTTGTCGTCACCGCCCCTTCATGGCTGCTTCAAGGAGGCTTTTTAGAGCGTAATCTCCATCTGTGTGCTGCGCTAATGCCTTCTGTTTAAAGGGGAAAGGAGATTAAATAGGTGTGTGCTTTGAGAGAATTCGTGCAGGGTGGTTGTGGCCAGAAATGTTGGGTATTGATGGGACTGATCGATGCCTTTTAGTGTTTTTATCTCCTTTCCTTTGCAGATCACAGTGCATTTCACGTTTCAGTTAGTTTGCCATTATCTGTTGGCTGCAGCACACAGACTGGAACCATGGGGACTTCTGACCTAATGTTGATGAAGATGTTGTTTTCCTTGTTTGTTCTGGCTTGCTCCCTGAAGGCTTTTGGCCGTTCATTGTTTTAATGTGGTTCATGATGTCAACAGGAAACCCCAAGCATGTTTTGCTGGTGTGGAGCCAACCTTTGTCACACATGTAACACTAAGGTCACTCTATAAAAGATACAATTTCAGCTAAACTAGAAACTTTAAGCTGTGTGTATGGACTGTTATGTATTAGTGTATTTCAGTAAGAAGACCAAATAGAGGGTTTGCATTGTTGGATGTTGAATCATTTGTCCGTAGGGTATTTTGCCCCTTCTCAGCAATTTTATGTCATTATCTAAAAAAAAAAAATGACATGTGGAACTGTCATCTGGAACCTGGGAAGCTGAAATATGAGTGCAGCATGTGGGACGCTGCACATTCAAATGGCTGAAGTCGTAAATGCCACAAAAATGGACGACCCTGAGAAGGAAGATGGTCGTTCTTCTGTTGCTCTTATGCTACAACACAGACATAGAAACTTGCTTTTGAATGCAAAGAACAGTAGTTCAGGAATGACGTTTGTTTAGAAGATGAAAACCATCACAAACAAAGTTTGGCTCTGTAATAAGACAGTTAACTGTGGCAAAATCATTTGTTTTTCAGTTACTTGTGTACATCTCAGGGTACTAAAAAAAGAGAAACAGCAGGAAAATACCACTCGTTTGAATACATGCAAGTGCCTTAAAAGGAAAATAATTCTTAAATCATTATAGTGCTGCTGACACAAAACATGACCACAAAAATGTTAAGCAGAAATTCCGTTTTTTTTATTAAGGTTGGGCTTTTCTACAGATTTTTACATTTGTATTTTACATTGTTTACAAAATTAAAGGACATCGTGCTTCAAAATGTCTCAAATTCAGATGCTTTAAGCAATGTGACAAAAGCTCAATCTAAAAAATGTCCTTGGGACCACATTGCCTTCTTAAGAAACCATGTAAAGCTAATAATGTGAAAACACCATCATCCCTAGGATTTTTTCCTTTCACAAAAAAGTGGTGGTCAAAGGATGAATCTGATAATGCACTGACCATGGAGTGACACATCATATTGCAATGGAAATAAAGTTGTGCAAATTCCAGATGCTATATTTTGGTTTCAGAGTCTCTGGTGGCATCATGTCTCATCCATGTCAAAAGAGAAATGTTATCAAAAAGCATGAGCTTGACAGCCTTCATACAGATTCCTATTGAAAAGTAAATGCCATTATATCCAACATGTCCACTTCAAAAAAAGCCAAGTAGAATAACTAGATATGACCTAAAACCCCAGGAGCCCACCTCCCTGATACAGACTGCCTTACCCTAAGAGAAGGAAAAATGTAAAAATATTATGACTTGTAAAATCTCTTCACTGTGGTAGTCTGACCTGTCCCGGGAAAGTGCTTTTGAGGTTATGTGGCTTCCTGTTGCAAAAATATGAATCCTCAAACCATAAAGGTTGAATACGCCACATCCTATTACAATAAATATAGAGAAACTATGAGGCTAGCTTTTAAATGTCACAACGTGAGCAGGTGTTTCTGCCTGTGCTGTCTGTATGGTTAATGACAGTTACACTGAGGTATACAAACTATGAATCTGCATTCAGATTGTCTACTGAAGCTTCCTTTTCTTGCTGAAAAAGGAGGGCTTCGGACAATTTGAGAACTAGATCTAAAATAGTAACAAAAAGTATCAGTTGTGCTAAATCAGTGCCTGAAGCATTGGTGTCACCAATCTCAACCAGTAAACCCGCAGATGCATAAAATGAGGATGTTACAAACCAAACTTTGTTCTCAGATCTTGAGCTGTATCATCAAGATAAACATACTGTGAAACTTGTCAACTTTAAGATATGCTGCTGAACCTCTGAACACTTTCTCCAACCTGTCAAGTAGCGAGCAGCTATAGTATTATAGCTGTCATATGAAAACTCAATTCAAAACATGAGGAACGCTCCACATCCACCTTACATGCTGAAACTTTCCAACAAAGATAGCTGTGGGTAGCAAACAAATTTGCAAAACCAAAGTGCAGGCAAGAAAAAAAAATTCAAACCAGATATTAATTTCCATATTATCCAATCCTACTTAAATTCCTTGTGATCGACTATGCAGTAAAATGTGAAATAAGCTACAATGGCGCAGGGCATTAAAAGAACTCTATGGCATCTTAGTTATGGCAAATCTTCTTGAAATCCAAGAAACCCTCAGTTGTTGCCGTTCTATACTTTTGAACATTAAGTGAATTTCCACACTTGCACTTGCAGTGTTAGGGCCGTTATTCAACTCTGCTGTAACCCAAGGCTTCGCTCTCTTTTCCGCATGTATACTAGATCTGGAAAAATATAGAAAAACATCACTGTGAGCGGTTGATGAGTTATGAAAACAACGCTGGTTTCATTTCCAGAGTCCATCACCGCAGGTGGTCAGCAGTGGAGTTTTTCGGTCTCTAACCGGGCATGAGCAGAGCCTGGGCTTTGTCTAGTGGCAGCATGGATTCTGGATGGCAGGGTCCTGGCCGGAGAGGGGGCAACACGCCCAGACGAGAGTCCAGATTTGGTGCCGGCCCTCCAAGGAGGCTGGAGGCCAGCCAAGGTGCATGGTGCTGATGGTTACCGATGGGTCCCTGACCAAAGAGCGTTGAGGAGGTGTTTCTGGGCCCGCACTGAAGAGGAGGGAGGGAAGCGAGACAACCAGGGCAGAACAGGGAGGCGGCAGACCAAGTAGTTTCCAGCTCAGATTTCGGTTCAGGATGTATGTGACCCAGTGAGGAGAGGAGGGAGCCCCAGAGACACAGTATGGATGTCTGGGAGGACGCCGACGGTGGGCTGTGCTGGTGGTGCTGGTTGTTCACAAGTGCAGCGTTCTGGCCGTTCAGACTCTTGTTGCCTCGGATGCAGCAGGGGAGGCGGTGAGCGGGAGGAGGGGTTTCAGGTTGGAGGCCAGAGGTCTGGAGGTGGACCGGGCTGACTTCAGCTGGAGCTGGAACCAGGGGCTGGCTACTTCTGGGCAGAGTGAGCTGGTGCAGCACGGCGCTGGTGGCAATAAGGCCGGCCACACTGGTCAGATAGACCAGGCCAAGCATACAGGACACCTGAGACATACAAATTACAAAACCAGTCAAATTTAATGTTAAATATTCAAAATATTACATCCATCCTGCTCTATGTCTGTTCAATTTACTTGGTGTTTACACTTTTTTTTAAAATTGTTCAGTAGTTTTGATGTCAGCACTTCTGTCTCAAAACCCAGTCCTACCACATATAAATCCCCTCTCAATTCCCTTTTTCACCTTGGTGAAGTGCTGGTAGATGGCTGTGAGGGCTTGTCTCCATGCTGACTGCTCCAGCAGCACACAGAGGTCAGTATAACTGAACCAGCCGCGTTTCATCCCCTGCCGCTCCGCAATGCTGGGGATCAGACGCCAAGAGTCAGTAATACTGATTTCTCACACACGGGTTATTTCAGTACTGAGTGCTGCAGGAGGAAACAGATGTCACCAACCTGGTTTCCAGTTGACTGAGTATGTCAAAGAAGTCACTAGGCTCTGTGAAGAGGCTCCACTCCTGGAAGACGTGGTGCAATGGTTAGGCAAGGGACAGGGACACAGACAAAAGAACACACACACACACTCAAAGGCACACTTACAATGGCATTCAAGAAATTCATCTCCAGGGTATTCACAGTTTGGACATCCAGTTTCCCAGCTGCTCCCCACTCGTCATTGAAAACCTCCTCATCCTCTCCTTCATCATACAGGTACTTGCTGGCAACCATCTGAGACACAATTAAAAAATGAGTGCATGTCATTACATGTCAGTATTAATATAGCCTAGCATGGGGAATGAACAGCAGTGAGCATACCAAAAGTAATGTTGTGATCCATTTAGAATGACCTTTGAACCCAAAACACATACCATGGAGATCAGGAACAGGTCAGAGGAGGAGATCTTTTGCAGGTATTCAGGGTTTCTGTGTCGGAGCCTTTCTATGTAAACTAGAGCCAGCATCATGGCACACGGAGAGATGCACGCCTCCCTGAAGCAAAAGACACACATTTGTTTAAATGTTTCGACTGACTGACAGCGTTACCCACTGTGAAATGTCAAATCTGTATTCACACGCAGCAAATACAGTACAAACCTGGCAACATGAGCTGCATACTTCTTCTGGAGCTTTCGGATTGGACTAGGGGCAGACTTCTGGAGGATCTCTACGGCAATATCTGGAAAGCAAGGGAGTAGTTAAAGACATCATATCGTTTCTATTTGTGCTTGCAAGTGAATTCTTTTCTTTGCATGAGCTACCCGTGTAAAATCCCTGAGGATCTGCAAACTGTGTGTTTTACATGTTTCCTAACTTTACATCATCGTTTGAATGCCAAAATGTAGCGTAAGAGGATGTAAATCCAGCTGACTCTTACCAAGGTTATTTGACTAACCTGTAACAGGGCAAGAGAGGGCATCCAGAGAGACGTCTTGGTCTAGGCCATAATACAGACGCTTTCTCACTCGTTCAGACAACTTCTGGTGTCCAGGAAGAAACTACAAAAAAACAACAACATAGGAGTTGTTAAAGTTAGAAGCATTATCAAAATAAACAAAGAAGCAAGTTAGAGGATTAACTTCACTAAAACTAAGTATGTCAGTTAACAGGTGTTTTAACCAACAACTAGACCTTAAATACCAACTAAGCCTTAATTACCAACGAATTACAACAACTAATTAATATGCAAGCTAGGTTAAAGATAACATTGCCTTTAAGCTTAACGCTAACCAGGTAGTTAAAGTTCAACTGCTAACGCTAGCGCTTAGCCGAAGACTGTCGTCATCAACTAATATTGCAAACATCCATAAGATGTACTAAATCTAATAACTACAGTTTGACATTTAACATGAAATAGAGTTTGCTTAAGGCGGTGAAAAGTCCAGCTACGAACCCGCAAACATTAGCTAGTTGCTAATTAGTTATGCTACTACGCCTAGCTGACTTTAGCAACTGAGCTAACATTACGTCGTTGTTTCTCGTCCTCAGCGTTAGTTCAAAAACATACCGTGAATTCCTGGAAGTCAGACAGTTGAAATGTTCTTTCGTTAAATAACGCGTCGAAATCCATACTGCCGGTTGAACATTAGCTAGCTAAACTGGTTAGCAAGCTAAATGTTGGAAAGACGCGTTCTTGGCCTGGGCCCCTGCCTTGCTAGTGGAGTACTTTAGCTAGCTACACGCCCCGAGTGACAGGGACGACTACAGCTACTGTTTCCCTCTCTTTGCTGCCCGACGCAGACGGGAGGTGGAGCAGGGGGAGAGGCCGCTTTGCCGCAGTTACACAACACTTGCTTGACAGGTCATCTCCCCGCCAAACAGGCTTCTGAACACCATGTCCCATACTGACTAAGAACACCCAAATTTCATAAAATGTTTTGTTTGTTGCTTTGAGGACAGAATATAGCAGCAGATACGACTCATGGCCTTTTCCTAATATATTAACATAAAAATTTGAGATTGAGAGATAGAGAAGATGAACAGTATTTTCAGTATCTAAGTAATGTAATATGTAAAAACTTTGTGAAACTGGATTCTCCTACCTAAACACAAGTTTTTTGCTGAACTGAACTGGCTGGTTCTTATGTTGTGAGTGGTAGATTTATATTAAGTTCTCCATCACCATAAGTGTTCAATCACACTCACCCACAGTCCTTAAATAAGAAGAAAAAACGTCCTCATGATCTGCAAGTAACATATGGCGAGTTACAACAAAAAAAGCAAATTGATCTTAATGGCACTTGCAAGTAAATAGTGAGATAGAGCGGGGCTGTTTTCTGACTTACTTTCTAGCGACAATGTAATGATAGCATCAGAGCTTATGGCAGTACAGATGGATTTTATGTCATTCATTCTTTAAATTGACAAGGAGTGAGATCAGCTTGTTTGCCATTCACCCACAAGGACAGGCTTTCTGCACACTAAGCAGTGAAATAAAAACACATGGGGGAAAAAAAACCCACATTTTATTCCCTGGAAGTACAAAGCAAAACAGAGTATTTACAAAATGTAATACATGGATCTTTTTGTGATACAGATGTGTAATTTAAGAAACAGACTTTCTAAAATTATAAACTGTAAATTACATCTATAAAATCAAGCTTGTCTAGCAATACTGCATGAGACATTCAGTTTTGAGGTATGACCTATAACTGTGCCAAAAGGGACTTTTCATAAGTCAAATGGACGGTAAATTATTTTGTCAGGTCACTGATCTACTACAGTAGATTGTAGGCCTTCAAATATAAATGAATAAATCTGTAAACTTTTTTTTTTAAAAAGTTTATTGAACTGACAAGACTGCTGCCTTTGGGCAGAGATTAGTGCATGCCGCATTTGAAGTGTATTCATCTGAATTTTTGATGCCTGAATTGAATCACTGTATGCACAAACTGAAACCAAACTGCACAGTTAGAGTCTTTCCCTCAGAATAGTTAGAAGCAAGTATAAAGTTGAAAAGAAGACATTATATTCAGCTTCAAATTTGGCCATACAATTTCAGATTCTAAATTCAGTTTTACTGTGGGCATGCAATGATTCAATTTAAGCATCAAAAATTTAAATGGACAACAAATTCAGTTTCTGTGGGTAGTAATCTGTTTGTGTATTTGCCTTAATTTCTTGTATATAATAACTATACTTGGGACAGACACAGCTATCAAATGTCCACACACCCCACTTTACACTGCTAATCTAAGGTATAAAGGTGCTTACACACTGTATTTAAATAGTATTATTACTTTAAATACAATAACAGCACTTTCCAATTTAATAAAAGTGACAATAACAACAACAAAAATGCTATTAATTTAAAGAGTAAAAGCAGTCGTGTTTACATTCTGTGGTCAGATACTGACTCCTTGTTCACAACAGCTTAAGTGTTTACCTGGCATTGTACTATAAGAGAAATATAAACCTGAATAAAACGACAGCTTGTATAATGTTTCAACTGTAATTTACATAATGTTATTCAGTGGGTATCAGAGTCGTCAGCATCCTGAATTGCCTCATGCCTGCTTACTAAGAGGATTCCCTTGGTGATGAAAATACATTAACGCCCATAATACTCCATAGTGTCAACAATTCAATAAGCTGCGGCATTAAGACCGTGATAAAAATGTTTTATTTCTGTTCCTTGCAACTTTCCCTTTCCTCTCCCCCTATAATCTATGACCCGGGTCAAAGAGAAGTTGCAAGGGTAAAAGAAAACATTTTCCTTAGTCAATCCAGCAAAGCAAAGTATTTGTTTCTGATCTTAGCAGCCTAATTCAGATTCTGTGGTAAGTTAACCAGTACCAACAGGTCTCACCTCCTCACTATAACCACAACATAACAAATATACATATTTAACATTAAAAATAACAATAAAACCAACAAAAGCTAAAAAATCTCTGCCATAAACAACTTTGAGTGTTATCACAACCGATACCTTATTGTGCAACGATTAAAGCTGAGGCATATCAGATGACTCCAGTTTGATTTTTCTGCCTCAATTTTTTAACAATACCTTCCCTTGTCTCCACAGTGTCTAATGGCACATTCAAAACTCAATAAATAACATTTTCATTTGATATGATTGAGTGTTCTTATATGCGGAAATTACCTATCAGCTTTTTACAAACAGATCAAGTCAAAATGTAGAGTACTATGGTGGGGGCATTACATGCGCCCTCAGTTTGTTTTAAAACAAAAATAAAAAATTGTACATTCAGTGGCCCCGGTGGCCCGTCGAGGTTGATGGAGGCTGAAGTTTCTCAGACTTGCGATCTTTGGTTTCTGTGTCTGAGGAGGAATCTGAGTCCTGGGCCTGTTGCTGCTTCATCCACATGTCAGCATATAAACCGCCCTTTTGTAGCAGCTCCTCGTGTCTTGGATGGAGAGAGAAGTCAGATCGCTTTCGGTTAATTACAGAGGACATAATGTACGATAATGATGCTCTTACATCAAAAGGTGCACTTACCTTCCTCGCTCAGCAATCTGGCCTTCACTGACAACCAGAATCTGGTCTGCTCCGATGATGGTCGACAACCTAAAAAATAAATAATAAATAAAAATCCATGCAACTCTTGCCAAGTTTGAACTGGACGCCTGGAGCACAGCTTTTCAATGATGAACAACAGAAAAACAAACACTTTCAAAAATAAATATATATAAAAGTATATGGCTTAATGCATCTCTTACCTGTGAGCTACAACAATTGTGGTACGATTGGCACAGACTTTGGCCAGCGAGGCCTGGATGTTGCGTTCTGTCTGTGTATCTAGTGCAGATGTAGCCTGCAGAGAGACAGTACATGTAAAGCAAATGGCAAAAAGTAAAATATTCCAATAAAACAGAGGAGAAATTCAGGCAATTTGCAAATACAGAGGAACGTGGAAGCAATGTGGCAAAGTCATTCAAAGTTTTATAAGAAAATGGACAGACAATACATTGTTTCTGTTACTATTCTGCCTGTATGACCAGTCACAGGCTGTTAGTCTTTCCATCTTACCTCATCCAACAGGATGAGCTGCGGTGCTTTGAGGATGGTTCGCGCGATGGCCACCCTCTGCTTCTCCCCTCCGCTCAGCTTCAGACCTCTTTCTCCCACCTGGGTATCATAACCTGCCAGAGGAAAAGACAAGCCAAAGCAAACGTCTGAGTAAATTCACAATCCTTTAAGTCCTCATGGTGGCTACAGCAGCAGGGTCGATCTGTGCGTTACCTTCAGGGAAAGCCATGATTTTATCGTGGATGTCTGCGGCGACGGCAGCCTCCTCCACCTCTTGGTCGCTGGCGGAGATGCGGCCGTAGCGGATGTTGTCCCGGATGGTGTCGTTGAAGAGCACGGTATCCTGGGGAACCACGCCGATGTGGGCTCGCAGAGAGGCCTGCTTCACCTGTGGGGAGAAAAAAACACAAAGAAGAGGTGAAAGTAATTACTGGTGCAGTGGGTGCCTGTAAACACAGACAAGAAGAAATGTACAGAGCTTAATTAACATCAAAGCAGCTGATTACTTGCTAGCGCTTAGTGAAATGAAGAGCAGCATACTCAGGTTCTCATTCATGCCCACTGCAATTAGATCACTTAATTTGCACATGAAATTATGTAGTCTCTCATGCCCGTATTAGCTAAGTCTCATACTCAGACCCTTGAGTTTGTTGCTCAGATTAGCATTACCCCTGATGAGTGCATTTTGGTAACACTATATTAAGCTATTCAGTCCCTATCTGCATGTCAACTGATGTTTGTCCATATGTGGCATATTCTGCCACAAAACTGTGGCAATTTCTGCTTTTAATGGTATGTTTTTCACTGTAAAATGTCTGCAAACAAACTTTCTCTTCCAGAGCAAACATTTTCAACTGAATTGAACTGAACTGGTTAACTAAATATTGGAGTGGGCTGAATGTTATTATCTCTAATAAGTTTCCGAATGCATAGGAAAAAGCCTGACATTTATTTACTAGCCCTGGTAATTACCTTGGATATGTCCTGGCCATCGATGCGGATGCAGCCTCCCTGAACATTGTAGAAACGGAAGAGCAGTCGAATGATGGTGCTCTTACCAGACCCCGACTGTCCTACCTAGGGACATTAACGGACAAGTAATGATGGCATGACCTTAATTAAAAGAGGATAAATTCAGACGGACGGCTTAACTGCGTTAATAAGTTGAGAGGGAAAACATTTTTCCTCTGACTTACCAGAGCAACTGTCTGTCCTGGAAGTACGGTGAAAGAAACATCTTTGAGAATCTCCTTCCTGCACAACAATAACATTTCAGATTTATGAGTCTTATAAAACAATATACAGAAGTGCTCTCTTTAATCCCATATCCATAAAATTAACAACAAATGTGAACAAACCCGTCTGTGTAGCTGAAGTGAACATTCTCAAACTCCACTTTTCCCAGTTTGTAGAGAAGGTTGCCGGCATTTACATCATCTTTCACCTGCGTAAGAAAACAAAGACATGAACACATGAAAACTATAAGAATCACAGCGCTCAGTGTGAAAACAGAATATATATTGGTCAATTTCAAACACACCTCTTCCTCTTCGTCAAATAGTTTGAACATGCTCTCCATGTCAATGAAAGAATTCTGGATCATTCTGCAGTGAAAAACAATAAGCATGTATAATAAACAACAGTAAACCAAGAGGACAGAACTTTAGTTATAAATACTGTCATGTCAAATCATTACAAAATAAAAATTTTAACAGTGGAAAACTCAATGAATAGAAAGTGAACTAACCCTAATCCTATGATAAAGCAACACATAACCCATTTCTGCCAGTCTTACCTGTAGTAGGTACCAAACCAGTTGAGGGGGGTGTACAGCTGGATGATGTAGGTGCCAAAGAGAACAAAGTCTCCCACCTAGGATCAGAGGATTTATTTCATGGTTAACATAAAACAGGAGAAGCTCAAACTGCCACTCTTGTTCTTCACATTTCAATCAGTAGAACTCTAGGGGGATTTATTCACAGTTTCAAAGCATCCTCTTCAAAGTGTTCAATTCACTCGGGGTTCATTGACAGAGGTTGTGTGTGTGTGTGTGAGAACAGAAGTAGAATAGGAGTAAAAAAAAAAAAGAAGGGAACAAGGTCAAAATGACTTTGGTGAAACCTTTTCAATATTAATGTCATAATAATGTCAACATATTTGGAGACTGACTCATAATTAACTTATCAGCTCGAGAAAAGCGAAAGATAATAGAAGTATGTAAGCAGTATCATAGGCAGCGTGTACCTGAAACTTTCCCTCAGTGACAAAGTAAGCACAGAGCAGGGAGCCGGCCAGCAGGCCTGATCCGATGATGAGGTTCTGGGTTTGGTTCAGGAAGGCCAGGGAGGCCTGAGTCTTCCACTCCGACACCTAGAGCAGGAGGGGACGCGACGCAAAACATGACAAACATGGAGGGACTGGCTGGTGAAGATGCAGAAGGTATGCTGGAACACTGTTTATACCAGTGTCTGTACGGCTACAGACAAAATAACAAATCTAGAGTTAAGACCATCAGGCTCTGTTTTGTTTATAATCTCTTATTACACAGCTTTGTTAAAGACTTAAATCCAGCTCAACGATAAAGGCTTTCGGAGATTTATTTCTGAATAAAAAGCCACAGCACTCCTTTGTCACAAAGTCCAACTGAGTTTAATTTTGAACAAACTAGAGTCAGCTTGTTCCAAAGAGACATTACTCCTTACTTACTGCAGACAAACACTTAGCTAACCTGGGTTAGAAAGATGGAAAATTGCTCCAGTGATATTATAATTACTATAATTACATAAGGGATAATATTGAGCAGGCCAGTCATTATCGCTGTGCGCTGGGTTCTTGAAACACCCTGTCAGGACTCATTTTCCAATACTGAATTTGACACTAAATAACACTTTGAATGGATTTTATACTAGACTGAAGTAATTTATGAGCCGCGGCCAAAAAACTGTTCAACAGGCCTGCAACTATGGAAACGTCTGCAGCTAACATCTATGGGCTACACTGTGGTAGAACTGTAACTGTGGCAACCTGAGTAAATCTGTGCTGTTTGGCCTCTAATGAGCAATCAAATGCTTTGAGTTCTCTTAATAAAGCAGGTTGTTTTTGAACCTTAAAAAATAAAAAGATATTCAGACACTTTTGGGGTACCTGGTATTTCAAAATGGCATCCTCAAAACGGCTGACTTCATAGCCCTCTGCATTGTAGTACTTTACCTATTGGAGAAGAGACAAAACAATTCAACTAAATAAAGTGTGATATGTTGAAACATCCTGACGTAATTTTGTAACTTAATGAAACGGGGGCCAGTCGGAGGGCAAAAAGTTCAATTTACCGTCTCAAAGTTTAACAAGGAGTCCACGGCCTTTGATTTGGCGTTGTTGTCCTGCTGATTCATGTCTCGTCTGTACTTGGTTCTCCATTCAGTGATGATGATAGTGAGAGCTGGAAGACACGCAAACATGCAACCATAAGTCATTAAAACAAGATCTGAACATTATATTTAGGCCTGGCATTGACTAAGCTGTTCACTTTTCAAAATGATCCATAAAATGTATTGCACATCTCGACTTCTAACCCCCAATAATAAGTTGTCAATGTATCCAATCCAATGTCACCAAAGCAAAGTCCCGTACATTTTTTTGTACTTGGCCATTAAAGTGATTCTGATTCTAGGCTCCAGTGCAAATCACCAGAATCAAGAGCTTTGTGCAACACAGCTGCAATTACCCCAACTGAGGCTCTGCACTAACATTACGCTGACAGCGTGACAGCTGCTATCACACAAAATCGATGGTTTGGGTTTCTACGGCCAAGAGCTCGCCACTCACTGAGGTAGAGGGTCATGCAGACGAAGACGATGAGGCCGAACCAGGCGTTGAAGTAAGTGATGAAGTAGATGATGGAGATGATGATGTCGGCGATGGTTGGGAAGATGCTGAACACTATGTAGCTGCAGAGAGAGAGAGGGGGATAACCATACATGCATAATTGTATTATGTTCATGAAAGAAAAATGCATAAATGCTGGATCTAATCTGCTGACAAGTAATTCATCATCACCGCCATCAAAATGTTGCACTCGGCGGACAGATCTTACCTGAGCAGGCTGTTAATGGACGTGGTTCCGCGGTCGATGCTCCTCAGGACTTCGCCGGTTTTGCGTCCCAGGTGCCAGCGAAGGGAGAGGGAGTGCAAGTGGGCGAAGAGGCGCACCTGAACCACGCGGTTGGTGTACTGCTGCACCCGGATCCACAGGAAAGACCGCATGTTGCTCACGAACCCTGATGCACCTAGGAGGAGAAAACAAAGTGTCAAAGGTAGACTGAAGCCGGGTGATAAATGATTTGATGCACAGAACTAATGTGATTTTTGTTTTTTAATACTGTCTTTTGAAGTGTTTATGCAACACTCATTCTTTACATTATAAATCCCCACGTTGTGCAGAATGATTAAGACTTACCGGCCCCTCCACCCTGCAAGAACTTGAGCAGGACGTACACACACACTGTAGTGGCCACGGTGGCCCAGCTGCTGCCGTCAGTCAGTTCATTCACTGAGAGAGAGGGAGAGAGACAGAGAGGTGGATGAGGAAAAAGGCAGAGGGGAGAGGGGTCAGGGTTTCGGCGAGGGGATTAAGTAGATAAATAAGATGGATGGGATAAGAAAAGACATAGGAAAGGTGTTCTCTGACACCCCGCCAATTTGTATTCCGCTCTATGTCCCGCTGGGGGAAGAGATGCCAGGACCAGGATGTCTTGTTTCACTGCAGCACCCATCCTGAGGCAATGCCAGCGCTCTGCTTGATATGTCTGGGCGCTATGAGCCCCTAGCACTCTCTATTTTTTTTACTTTTAAGATTATGTTTGCCATTTTTGTTTTATTGGATAGGTCACAGAAGAGAGACAGAAAAGATGGGGCAGACATGCGGCAAAGGTCTTGGGTGAGATATGAACCCACAATATCGTGCTTTAACCAACTGGGACACCATGACACCACTTTGTACTCTATTCCGATTTTATTTTATTGCATTTAGATTACAAATACTTTTGTGTTGTACAGGCTTTTATGTAAATCTGATGCTCGCTCTTGTCTATCCTGAAGTGACTGAGACAAATTCTAAGTAACTGAGCTAATAAGATGGCAGGGACTCTTGAGCTTATTTGACCTGCATCCCAAATTGAGTAAACAAACAGCAGTGTTTCCCTGAGCCCCAGGCTCATTAGAGCAAAGTAATAGTTTGTCATGGGGTGATGGTCTACAAACAGGCCCCACTGTCTGAGGAGTGGCTGTGAAATAAATGAAAACTTAAGGTTATATGGTTGGGTAAAATGTATGTCCTCACCTATATTCTTGTAGTAGATAGGAACAAAGACATTAATCGCCCTCTCGGTTCCCAGCAGTCCCAAACAGAGGACGACCAGCAGCTGGAGGAGGATGCTGCCCCGCGGCCACATGTAGGGAACCAGCAGACGCACCTTCTTCCTAAAATCCTGCCAGGTAGACTGGTTCTGCTGTGTGCCACCCAACAGGGACTGCGACAGAGACACAGAATATCAGATACTTGATCAGAGAAACAACAGAGAGTGTGGGAGTGGAATAAAACAGGAATAAAAGCACTTGTCACGGAAGATGTGAGGAAAACAGAGGGTGTTTTAAAAGAATGGAGGTTGCTGAAGCCGGATTATTTTCAGATGCTACGGCACTTAAAAATGCATCGGGGAAACTTGCCAAGCCGGCCGTGCTCTGCATGTGTCATTACCTGTGCGCCGTGCTCGACATCGCGCTCGTCCTCGTTGATTAGCAGCATGTACGGTCTCCGAGGCAACCCTGGGGCTTTCAGACCAATGAAGAAGAGCAGCCCGGTGCTGATGTAGCGCATCAGCCACAGGGCAAACTGCACCTGAGGGGTTCACAGAGAATTACAGGCCAATAAATATGGATGCCACGTTGCTGTTGAGGGGGAAGAGATGGAGGAGAGGTGTGCAGTTAATGCAGATGAGATAGCTGTACATGTGAAAAATTACTAAACAACAAGAACTCCTGAGGATAAGATTAAAAGGATTCAATTTCATTTCATTTAGGTTATACATCAGTTTTGTCAATAATGAACAATGACTAAAACATTGAGTGACCCATGATTAAGTACACTAAGTAGGGTAAACAGCTTCAAGTACAACATATTACACATGGAGAGTTAATGCAAAATATAGTTAAACATACACAGAAAGCTGCAGAGAAGTTTATCAACACCAAGTTGGGTCTGCAGCTGAGTCAGAGTGGGAGGAGCAACGTTTGGCTGTACGATCTGATTGGTTCATACTGTAGTGTTTGGGATGTGAAAGTCTGGCTGGGAAATGACTCAGCAAATCTAGGCTCAACCTCCCTATCACTTCTGTTAGTCATACATTTTTGTCATGCCATCTCCTCTCCCTATTCGCCTGTGTGGGGAACATGAAGACAGTAGGCACGGCATTTGACATGCCATGAAATAAATGGCACACCCATTTCTGTAAAGTAAACAACCTTTGGTCCACAAGATTGCACAGATACATAGGGTAGGCACAATAAAGTGTGAATAAACCTGATAGATAATGGCATTTTATTATCATGAAGAAAAAGCACACTCTCTAGTCTGCAAGTATGGTGTTAGATCAACTTGAGAGAATTTAACTTAACCAGGAACAGATGACAAAAATGACACATTTTTGACCAAACTGCACTATGCAAATGGCACAGTGGATTACACTGAAGCATATAGTCTGACTGCTGTAGGATGAACCAACAGGGCAACATTTTGACCAAATCCAGCTTTAAAAAATAGCATACCATACTGTTCATTTTTTCGTACTGAATATTTCCCAGTCTTCCAAGTATGACTTGGCAACTTACAAGGTTTCCCAGTCTTCAAAGTATGACTTGGCAACTTATATGGTTTCAGTATCAGCTGTTATCAGCTTTATAAAGCAATATCCATATTGGTCCAATGTTATTTTTACTGTTAATATTTGACTGACTGTGAAATTTACATTTATTCTTTGGTGTGTTACCTACTGTAACTGCAAAATAAGCAGAAGCAAAACTAACATGGTATTTTGTTTAAAAAACAAGTCTCTTCAGACAGGCGTGTCTAAAAGCTTAACCTGTTTTCATCTGCAATTGTTACACAAATATTACAAAAATGCAGATCCGTATCAGTTATTGTGCCAGGGCAAATATTGGCCTCAAAAACACACATAGATGCATTCCTAGATCTTAGATTAGGCTGCATCTGCTCTCTCACCTGGTGTTGCTTGTTCTCCAGTCCCCACCACCAGTGAGGACTGTACCAGGAGACGAAAGCGAGGTTCTCTGCTGAGAACGCCACAGCCCAGTACAGCAGCAGAGCGGTGCTGTGGCCCCTCGTCCGGTCCGTGACGAGGACCCTGCGTCTCTCCACCCTGAGCAGGGCTATGGCCCAGCACCAGCCCAGCACTGAGAACCAGCCATACAGCACCACGTAGCCAGGCAGCTCCTCTCCGCTGGCTGCTCGCCACACCATTCCCCCCAGAAACTGCAACAGGAGAAGGGCAGAGATGGCCTGCTGGAGGCGATAGAGGCGGGATCGTGGGACAAACTTGGGTTCCATTACGGTGCCATATCGCTGGTAGCATATGCAGTGGATGGTGCCCAGGAAGAAGGCGATGGTGAGCAGGACAGCAGGCACCAGGGTGAAGTAGAAGCAGGGAGAAATGCCTTCATCCACCCAAGTCTGAGAAATGGAGGAATTGGCCTCACAGTAGCTCTGCACTAACGCCATGACTGCACCTAGGAAGAGGCACAATCATTTCCTCAAGTAATACCAAGTAAGATATAGGGCAATCCTACATGTACTACCCACAGTAATAAGAACATTCTAGACTGGGAAAGCAAAGTATTATTCAACAGACAAGTCTTTGTACAATTTGAGTGGATCAAAACAGAAATGCTGCATTGCAATAGCCTGACCTATCCTCATTGCAGGGCATGTGTTTCTCTCTTACTTTGCATCCACAGCAGCCAACAGCTGGCATGGCTGCCTTCTCTTGTCTCCTGCTGCCATGCTATATTGGGCTGTGAACTTCACTGACAAGTTTAGTCCTTGACTCACGGTTCACTATTGCACCTGATTTAGCCTCTGGTAGTCATAAATTATCAATGTGTGGCAAATGGGGTGGGCAGGGTAACTGGTAACATACACATAAGCCTATTCCTCAAAGCAAAGAATACAGAAGTGCGCGTCTGTGGGTGTCATAGGCTGTAAATAACATGTAGTAGTGCATTGCATACGACAAGTAAAGCCTCTCTTACCTCCACGATACAAACACTCTTCATTAACAGAGGTGACTGCAGTGAAGTTAGCAAGTCCGCTAACGGCTAAAACGGGTTAGCTTACTTTGTTTTCCACAGGTTTGACACGAACGACGGTTTAAACAGAGACGGACTAACGGTGTACAAGGGATATTTAGCTGCCGGTTGCTCCTGTCATCGTGCTCCGTCCCCTTACTCAGCTATGTTGACTGTCCTTGTGTCATGTTTGTTAAGCAATAACCATCCATGACTCGGCAATCGACAGTTTACACAACACCGCAGCATGGCCTGAGCACGAGCGGCGCCTAGAGGTAGAAAACGGAAGTGAGCGCCAACCCGGAAGCGAAGGGAGAGGAAAACCATCACCTGTAATATTAAGAAGATTTATCGCTCATTGCTTACTGCTTTTTAGTTTGGAGGACACTTGTAAAATAATACGAGTCTTGTCACTGGTAAATATTGATTTGGCGCATCTCTGATTTCATATAACAACACGGTTTTGACGAAACTGGGAAAAAATGACAGCCTGCAATACTGTATGTTGACCGGAAGATGGCGTTAAACACAAAGGCATGATTAGAGAATCCCACTGTCTGTGCTGAAAGGAATGATTGATGATCTGTATGTGATAAATATAAGATATTTCTGGACACGGAACAGAACAAACTGCTTACAATTTTTTCTTGTCACTTTCCTGTTATATTAAAGCCCTTTCAAAACAGTGAAGGAGTGTTTGATTACTTTCACCATGGCAGTGTAAGCCAAGCTTACCTATCACTCTGAATAGAGTAATTCTGCAGTCAAAGGGAGATAAAAAAAGAACATAATCTTTCAAAGATGAGGGGCTTCGAGTTAAGAGCCTTTCCCATCAGTCTGTAAATTCAGGCTTTGGTTTGGTGTCAAAAGAGACGGGGAGTGAATCAAAAGCCAGCTGTCACATCTGTCTTACCTAAAAGGAGGAACAAAAGGTGTGTGTGTGTGTGTGTGTGTGTGTGTGTGTGTGAGAGAGAGGGAGAGAGAGAGAGAGAGAGCCTGTACCTGCAGGTGAGTGAAAAAGGTGGTATGCATATGAGCCAGATGGAGTGTGTGTACGTATATAAGAATATAAGAATTAGAAAGAGACAGAGAGAGAGAAAGCCAGTGAGCCTACACTCTCTCTCCCTTTCTCTCTCTCTCTCTCTCTCACACACACACACAGGCTGGAATGGAAAAGGGGGAAATCTTATCATTTAGAGCCTTCACAATGGGCATAAAGAGCTGCTAATCTGCTTCATCTCCCCGGTTCTTTTGTGCGAGTGGAAATGGACCTTCTGTCCATCAGCTGCTTGTCACCCTGCTCTTTTGTCCCCCCGTGGATGTGATGGCCTGCCCGTCACAACCCCTCATCTCTCCTCCCCCTTTGTGGGCCTTTCTACCTCAGCCCGACAGCACCTCAGCGGGGACCCTATAAGTCCTTTAGGTGTGTCTTTTCTCTCATTGAATCCCACCTTTTCTCTCGTTCCCCTCCACTTCTTTGTTCGCCCGAGGCTGCCTGACACACACACACACACATGCATGGCAACAAGAGGGGATAAGAGGGATGTGTATGTCAATCTAATCCCTCGATTTACTTAGAGGAGAATATCGGTGGTGTTGGGGAACGCCACGTCCAATCTCATTAGTACTTAGGGGGATCAATAAAGCTTTCGGTTCGGCTGAATGCAGTTTTCAATGAGGGATTGGTCTCAGTGAATTCAGTGCTTACCTCGCGCTCACTGGCAGATGACCTTTTGCTACCTTCAATACTCACAAGTCACCCATGATGTATTATGTGGATGGAGCGGTGGCCTATACAGAGATTGCTCTTCACCTGAAGGATATATTGCTGCGCGTTCGCCCTCAACTCCTCAATTGTATTCCATTATCTTTCACTACTTTTAAAGATTCAGGTGTAATTTGCCCATGGGGATCAATAAAGTTTCATCTTCTATCCATCCATCCATCCATCCAACTACAACACCTCATCACATACAGGTATATGCGGATCTATTTCAACATGTTGCATTCATCTGGCTATGTCTATGCCTGAAGAAACAAGCTTGATCTGCCAACACCAACCCACAGTCAAAATCCCATCCAAAACTGCCTGGAAAACAAATGCATGCCAATTTCTTGGTTTAGACATATGGTCTAGGCTTGTACGCTGTTCCTTTGACATCCATATAGATGGCTGTCTGCAGGGGGAAAAGGAACACCCCATTCATAAAGTTTCTCGGAAATGGAAAGGCTCATCTGAAACCAATTTGCCTCCTCTCGTCCTCGTGGCACTCGTGCGCTCGCCTGAGTGAGAGTGATCAGACGCTACTGTGTTGTTGCGTCACTCATATGTACTGAATTGAATCATGTTTGCCCGGCAGAATTTCTCTGTAGGGGTAATAAAGTTTACATCCTGCCAGAATCCAATCCACGATTCATTCCATTTATGCATCGATTATAAATTCTGTCATTCATCGATCTGCTCAATTTTGCCGCTCTGCTCTCAAATTTGAGCTGCGGTTTGCAAACGTGAAATGAATCAAATCGTTCTAAAACAGAAAAAATCTGAATCTGAACTCCAGTTGCCAACTAGTGAACTGTGAATGAAATTGAATCTCTGTTATACACCCTCAATTCTTTACAGGGGCCATCCAGATAAATTATAATCTTTCCGTAGGCCTGCTGGCATTACAAAGTTTTCATTATATGGTTTATTCAAAGCAGAAAGACCAAAAAACCCCAAAGCTGACATAGCTAAAATCATGATAGGCTGACAAAAAAATACAGTGGGTTTTTTGATTTTGTTACAAGTGGGGGATGATTGTTTACAAGCACATCTTGTCCTATTTTTTTCCCATGTTGCTCTGCCTGTCCATGTGTATCTACAGTATGTGAGCACTAATATCCTTAGGGACTTTATTAGTGTGACCTGAGGCCTTGGTGCAGCACACAGCTCCCAAAAACATGATGTTGGCGACACGGAACTTAACAGAGACGCTTGGATGAGCTTTCCACTTGGAAGCACTTTCCACTTGGCCTACTGGGCTTGACACTGCATATCTGAGCCCGCCTTTAAGGAACCATCTGACCCCAGCAAGCCCATTGAGACGGTCCTGCGGTTTACCCATCTTTCCCTGCTGCCGCGGCGGA
>OMLF01050256.1:0-16787 GCA_900302615.1 Holocentrus rufus
CCTTCGCTCTGCTTCATCGTTCGGTTCCTCCTCCTTCTCCTCTCTCTTCTCCTCAGCTGACACCTCCTCCTCCTCCCTCCTCCAGTCACACTCTGTCCTCCCTCTCCTCCTCCTCCTCCCTCTGTTCTCCTCTTATCTTGTCTCCAAACTGTCTTCTCAACAACAAGCGCGCCCAGGCGAATGGCGTGGCAATGACGGTGATGATGATGATGATGATAATGTTGTTGTTTTTTTTTAAACCAAATGTAATTCAGGTTGAACCTGTTTGGTTTTTTAAGGGAAAACAAAACCATTTGGATTGAAGTTGCCAGCAGCAATGTCTTTAAATTTGACCAAAATCCAACGATTCAGCGTTTCCTCAAGAATTTTATTCTTGTCAGGGTGGAAAAGCCTGTGGAACATCAGAAGCTTTTCCACCATATTTTTTTAAGGTTGCTACATCAGCAAAGTGATATATTGGTCTGACTCTATTTTTTACAAAATAATTCAGCTTCAGACTGCAGCAGGCTCGTCCGCACACCAGCGGGCCTAAATGGTGAGCAGAGGTAGATTCTGAAGTTGAATTTGTGGGACTTTCATATAGAAATCCTGAACAGTGATGTCAGAAAACTAAACGTCTTCCTCTCAGTGTGTGGTGGAGAGGAGTCGAGGTTACTCACTACGGTTTTTGGATTTCACTCTTCAGTTTGGACGGGTCGGCTCATGTGTGGAGACGATTTCCCACCAGAGTCCAGACTGCGTTCATTTGAACTCAGCACTTGATTTACTGACTGAGCTGCAACATGTCCAGTGTACCCAACGCTGTCACGAGCCTGTTGCATATCAACGTGGCTTTTTGACGAGCTGGTGTGAATGTCTGTTTAGCCTGCCTGCTGGTGTCACTAATCAGATGTGTAACAGTTGAGTTACTTCATCGTGTCTCTTCATTCAGTTCTTAATGTAAACAACAGAAGGTGATTTGTTTTCTTTTGTGGTCACCTGAACTGAGCTCTGAATGGATACTGGAATTTCCAACTTGTGATTCTGAGTTTGGTGGAGGTGAAGGTGGAGGTGAAGGTGGAGCTCAGAGTTTAAAAAGGGCACCGAGTGACAAAAGGGAGGATCTGCAGCGCCTGGAAGACGAGACGCTCTGCTCTGCTGCAGCTCCACTGTGTCATTTAGACTTGATTTTTCTACATGGAGATTTTGCCCCATGCAGCTTCACCAAGAGGCTCACATTAATTCCCACTGACTGCTGCCTGGGAGGAGCTGCAGAGGTAAAAAGGTTCACGCTCATTCACAGCTCCACTGGAGCAGCGGGGACTCAAAGGCACTTTACTTCCTGTTCAACTCTCATGTTCTCCTGTCTGATCTGCTGCGGTCAGAAGATCACTGCTCTGCTCTCCGGTTGACGATGATGATGATGATGATGAACCTGATGCTGATGATAAAATCAAAGCCAGTGCTGCTCATCATAACGACCTCTGTATTTGTGATGACGCCTCCGCCGATGATTCACCGTAAATTTCGTTTATTTACCACCATGTTACATCAGACATTAAAATTAAAACCATGAGAATTTTTCATGTCTGTTCTCCGCAGCTGCTCTCATCTTCCTCCTCCTGACCACAACCTTGTTTTTTTCCCAACCGTCCCACCACATCATTATCAGTCTTTTGTGTCTGCCTCCAAACCCACGCAGACCCGGCTCAGACCCCGTCCTCCTCTGCACACTGCTCCCTTTCATGAGTCTGCTATGTAAATCAGATCCTGTCTCTTTACGGGGCCAGTTTCACAGGAGCTAACGGGGTTGGGTGGAGGTGGTGGAGCCGCTCTCTGGCTAGCTAGTCAGAGGGCATTTGTTCCAGAGAGGTTTCATGTAAAATGCAACAAGGCATGAGCTACAAAGACAGCGGAGTCAGACCTGCGGTGCGTGTCCGCCAGACAGGCCCGGGAACCAGAGAGGAGAGCGCTGTGAAAATTTAACCACCTGTTGTTGCGTACACCTCCACCAGAGGAGACAGAGCAAATTAGCCAACCAGCCTCCCTGTGGGAGCGAGGGGAGCGTGGCCTCGACTGAACCTGAGTGGTCTTTGTGTTAGATGAATTATAGAGAGAGAGCGGTGTTTCGCAGGCGGCTCAGCCGCGGCTAAAATGCAAGTAGATTGTGTGGCGGGATTTTATCAAAGTTTTATTTGTGTACGCCGAGGCTCTCTGAATTCACTCTGAAGCCGCTGTGTTGTTGCAGTGCGAGCGGGGTCCTTTGGGGTGACAAGACAGAATACTGCTTCAGGACAAATGTTTTGATCATGACAGGGATGCACTACAACACTGTGTGCAGTGCACAGCCGTTTTTGACTGAGGGCATAATGTGGTGAGAAAAAAAGAAATATAAACCCCGCTAATTTGTTATCTGCTGTTCTGTTTCAATGCACAAAAATATGGAATAATCCCATGAGTCCTAATTTATAGCATGAATATATATGAGCCACTAAATGATGCACAAGGCTGAGACTTCTGGTTGACTAACACAGCACAGAAATAAATAAAGCTGCTGTGCCTCAACAGTTCAGCAGATAAACTCCCACAAAACACTTGATTTGGATTTGCAGAACTCCACTGTAATGTGCAATAAAAGACAAGATGATCTCATGATAAAAAATCCATAAACATTACTCTGTAATGCCACTACAGTTCACACTGACAGTGCCTCAGTACCAATTCTGCATGAATCCAAAGTCCTCAAACCAGCAGCAGCTCCTCTAATACAAATAAAATGAAGAGCAGGTTGGTGGAGGTTTTCCAATTCAAATGTTGCAAACTGGCCTGATTGGACAGATTTCAGTAAATCTTTAGTGAGGGAGCCAATCAGAGTTGAGTCCAGCTGTGATGTGTTTGCTGGACTTAGTGTGAAACTTTCCTGGAATATGGAATTACTTTAAATTGAACTACTCTAACAACCAAATTTAGACAATGTTCTCATTAAAGCAAAAAGAAAAAAGGAAAAAAAAAGAAGAAGAATCTGAAGCAGGTTAATTTTGTTCCTTACACCTTGTACGTCACAACATCTCGATGCTGTCCACACTGCAAACATCAACGCTGACCATCAAGTCGAAATGTAAACAAAATGCTGACTAAGAGGTCATAAGCCTCAGATTTGATTTATGTGGCTTTGGCAACAGCAAAATGGGTGAGTAGTAGTCTATGAGAGATTCTTATTTTTAAATGGACATGTCTTTTATATATATACATATATTTTTACTATTAACACATTCAAAACAGTATAGATAGTACTATACTACATATAGGGGTTTTATTTCCATTGATAACCACAGAGTTTCTTTGAACACTGGATTGACAACAACTGGTGTGTCCATCAGAAACAGATGCAGGGCTGCTATAGTTGATACTGTGGGAGGAGAAGGTGACTCCTCATTGATTATAATGGGAGCATTCTATATCATTTTTTTCCCTTCCTTTCCTTGCAGACTGCAGAGAGAAGACACACGTAGCAGAGGTGACTTGGTGTTGTCATAATGCAAACCAGCAGTGTTGTTTCAGCAGTCGTCAGGGTCAGAATTGGACCTTTTACGGTTGTTGTTTGTTTTATTTTCAAAGCTTTTATATACTCAATTTTGGATCAGACAGCTGACATGTAAAATTAGGCACCACTGAAATGAAAGAGAAAGCAAAGAAAAATGATTCATTGTTGCTTTGAGGCCACGAGCTCTCAAATGAAGGAAGGTGGGGGAAGGATGAAAGGTCTGGAATATTTGTCATGAACAAGACAGCGTTTGCTTTAGATGGTCGTCCGATGACAAATGAGAAGACAAATAAAGTTAAGTGAAGACAACTCTCTGGGTGTAATCACTGTGTTTTGCAGACACAGTGAAAGCAGTTGAATTATGTGTGGGATGTGGTTTTATTCTGAATGTGGATTTGTTTTCATGGCGCTGTCCGTGGTGCTGAACCAGCAGACAGTCCTCTTCCTGCTGGAACCAGATCTCTGACGGTGTTTTTTAATCGTTATTTATCCTCGAAAGACAAATCAGGCTGCGTGACAGATACTGTGATAACTTGGCAGCTATTGTGATAATTTGACTGTTGATCTTATTAGCCCCGAACTGAGCTGTTCAACGATAACACATCACTGTTGTTAAATCTGAAATTGCTTAAGACCTTCTAACACAGCTCTGTATTATATTTCAACAGATTTTTTAAAATATATAATTGCTCTAATTTGATGGAAGATTTTAATCACACTCAGCACCAACAGACTCATACATGAAACAAATACAAAAAGACGACAGTGAAGCCATGACTGGCATCTATTCTCTGCTGTCTCCCTCTATCTCTTGCTGCCCTTCCTTTCATATTGACAGAATAGACAGAATTACCTTTAAAAAAAAAAAGATCTTGTTCCATATTTTTGTGAAACAAGAGTGAAGGAGGATGGACTTTGGTGTCTGTAAAATGTTCTGCCATTTCCCCCAAAACTGTGTCTCTTCCTTTCTGCTGGGATGACATGCTAAAAAAGTCATCTCTCAAAATATCATCCATTAAAATGTATAATACATGGGCTGGATGAATACTTGATTCTGACTGGCTGGAGGGGTGCTGATTAATTTCAGATAAGCACACGGATGACACAGCAGCCCTTATCACTGTTAGAAATTAATGCAGCGCGTTGAGACTTGCTTACAAATTGAATTATAGTCCTGTCTACAAGGGTACCAGCTGGGAGATTGGCATCACTGGCACCAACAACTGATACAGCAAAACCAGGAAGGAAATTGCTTTAGGTTTATTAACTTTCTGCACCATCTAGGCACCTAAACTCCAATTTATAGGACTGATAGTTTTTAAAATCTCCATGGAAGGAACTCCCAAGACTTATACTTACTGGAAAAGAGTGTATCTTTAATGGTGGCCCTGCCCCTCCACCCATCCCATCAAAAAAACTGACATCCTACTGGTTTATACTTTTGAATCATCCCTTCCTGCATGGGGTTCATACTATAGTCAGATTACCTGAAAGACAATATTTTACATGATCCACTGCTGCAACACATTCAGCTAACATCACAGTCAAACGATCTTTAGCTATGAGCAACGTTTCCACCAGAGTCATTTCATTTACAAAGAGAGATGATATGAAAATTAGAGTGAGTGGGTTGACAACTTAGACTCACTTGAACACATTGTTTTTATCACGCACTTGAGAAAATGTGTCATAAAATCTAGTTCTCTCTTTCTGAGCTGCAGCCGCCATTTGACGGTGTGTTTGTTTTCCATTTCTGAGAACTCTGACAGATGCAAATGTGCAAACACCACCTTGATCTTCGGCCATTTATGTATTTAATTAGTGAAAATGTGAATCCATATAATATCAGGGGTGTGATTGGGCGTTGGTGCTGTCACTCACCGTGATGGACGACGCCCCTCAGGCCGTGGATTATGGGGTTGACGGCTGGATTGTCTTTCCCGCCCACCTGAGGAAACACAGAGAGGAAAATCTGTCATAAGAAACAATACTAGCTAGCAACAATACGCTGCAGCTGCAACAAAGTGCAGAGCGAGCAGCATAACACACTGATTCACTGTGCACACAATACAGCGTCACACATACATAATGCATGTGTATATGTGTATATTCAGTGTTCAAATCTTGTTTTTCTTCCAACAAGGTCAAAAATCTGCCAGTGGGATGAGATAATCCCACTTGTTTCCAATGCTAATCAACTTGTTTCCAGAATTTTCTTGAATCAAGTGTCATTTTCTTGATCCTAGTGGGCTGATCTGCCTTATTCTGCCTTGTTTCAACGTATTTATACTTATGTAAATAGTGAAACTGCATTGGAAACAAGTGGGATTATCTCATCCCACTGGCAGATTTTTTTTAATCTGACACAAGAGGACTTTGATTTGATTTATTTGCATGCAGATAAACTCAGGCCTCTCACAGCAACTTATTCAAGTGGCACATAAGTATTTATGTATTTAAAGGAACAGTGCGTATGCGTTCATGGGTGTATGGAAATATCAAACTCTCACTCCACTCTGTTATTTATAACTCCGATAATGTGAATACCTGCAATGCATATTTGCACAGCTGAGCCCATTTCTGTATATTCAGTCTCCCATAATGCCTCCATATCCACTTTGATTTGTAAATCTGTTTGAGAAGACGCTGTAACTTTACTCTTATGTTTGCTGTAATATTTTCAATATGTTCAACACTCCCTATTTGTCCTATTGTTATCTCCTGCCTATCCCACTCTGCTGCTGCGACGACTCGATTCGTTTCACAAGAGCTAACATAATATAAGCCACGCATATACGTGCTTGTGTGTGCAAAACGTGCACGTCGGTTTGAGGAGTTGTGTGTGTGTGTGTGTGTGCAGCGGAAACAGATTGTTTGGTCACACTGATATTGTGAATGATTAGATGGAGGGGGGAGAATGCTGCAAATGTGTGTGTGTGTGTGTGTGTGTGTGTGTGTGTGTGTGTGTGTGTGTGTGTGTTATGCGAGGGAACTGAAAGAGCGTAAAGTGGTAAACAGTGAGCACAGAATGTGTTTGTATTCTTCTACAAGCTACTGTGACGAGGGAGGACAGAGAACAAGAGATCAGCCAGAGATCAGGGGAGAGAAAAAGGCAACAGAAGAGGTGAAAAAAATAAAAAAAAAATTAAAAAAAGGACGGCGAGAACAGAAGAGATGCTGAGAAAACAAGTGCAGCGTAATTAGAAGAACAAACGGAGGCAATCAGCAAGCTCTCGGAGCCTTGGTCCAGCTGAACTTGAAAGCCACATGGCGTCAGCAGCCACACACACACACACAAACACACACACTTAAATACACACTCTCATTGCAGTCAGAGCGCTGCACTGTCATGCAAGTTGAAAGCCAATAAAATCAAAGCATAAAAAGGCAAATTAATCTCTCTCACACATACTGCATTCTAATCTGTATTTGTTGCATGGTAATAATAAATGCTTTCTGTCCATAAAGGCTGGAGCTGTTCTGCTGATGCACGTGCACGCAGAGAGCCATTTTCACATGGCAACTATTATGTGCACGGGAACCATTTTCATTAAAATACATAGTCTACATGAATAGTTTCCTCAAAAGAGCCTTTGGAAAGACAGCTGGACATGATATGTTTGAATAGCATGCTGTTATAATGAACAGAAAATCACTGTCATTAACATGACAGGCAGAGGTGGACGCTCAGCAGACCGACAGAAGCATCGAATATTCTAGTTTGATTTTTTTCCCCTCATCTCTTCAAACCTTCAATGCATGTTAAAACCCAGCAAAGCTAGCATCAAGAGTAACTTCAATTTCCATACTACTACTACTACTACTAAAAATAATAATCTAACTTTGCTCATATCTTGATTTTTATTTCAAATGAATATCTTTTGTCATTTTGACTTTATTTCTCTGCTTAGCTTCTTGTATTTATTGGTCATTTTTACATCAAGACCATCTCAATTTCTGGATGATTTCAGAGTTCCTGTGTGATTTCTGTGTCAAAATGTACAGTGCATATGAAAAACTCCAAATAAGCAATGATACAGACACCAGGGAAAATCCTCAGCCCTCAGGGGAAAAGAGTTTCGGAACTAGTTCCTGCCAAAAACACCTGCAAACTGTACCTGAACGAGTGAGTGACAAATACCTTCTTCGGGGTCATTCGGGGTCATTTCCTTGCTAAGTGAATTTTAGACATTTGAAGATTTCTTAAGGACCCTGAATTTAACTGAGGCTCAGGTGAGAGAGGCGCAGTTATGGGCGATCAAGACAGGTTCAAAGTGCAGATCTGATATTTTACCAGTGCAGGGGTGAGGGCTGAGGAGGGGCGACGCTTGATAAGTGGGTCGATATCTAACTAGAGGGCAGAGGAAGAGGAGGGACAGAGTTCTGTTCACTCTGTGGAAACTCACGCCAGAGTGGCTGCAGAGGAGAACGAGAGCGAGAGGCAAAACAGATTTAAAGGAGGGAGGAAAAAGTTTACTTGTGGCAAAGTTGGAAACTGCTAACTTCTAACTTATCGTCACTTGTCCCCCCTTCCCCTCCCCGTCATTGTATAATAATTCGCATTGCAGTTGTAGTTAATAATAACTACAACTGCACTGTGGAGCTTGTTTTTGGTACGAGGCGAGGCGGAAAGTGGGTGAGGGAGAAGAGCGCGAGGGCAAAGGGAGGGAGATTAAGAGAAATAAAAGGCGGCGGCGGAAACACAGGGAGAAAATGACAGACAGCGGGACGGCGAGAAGGAGAGAAAAGAAAAGGAGGACAGAGGGAATTAGCGTTTCATTATTAATGTTTGTCTCTCAGAGCCCACAGGCTCGTCCCTCGAGATCCTCAGCAATGTCCTACTCTCCCTCTCTCCCTCTCTCTTTCTTTTCATATCCTCCCTCTCTCTCTCTCTCTCTTTCCTTCCCCATCTCCATCTCCCTGCTTCTCTCCAGGGGCAGTCCACTGCAGTGACAAAGCGGGAAAAAAAAAAGAAAAGCGCGGTACAATGTGACACGTCCTCATCTTTCTCCCCCTCCTCCCGCTGTCATCCATCCAACATCCCTCGCTATGTATCCTCCTCTTCTGGACCCCCTTCGCCGCCATAGATCTCTGGCCCGGCCTCATCTCTCCTCCTCTCCTGTCTCTGGCAGGGCTAACTGCTGATGAATCAACAGCGTAATGGATGTAATGGTTGGACTTCTTTCAAAGAAGACACATCGGAGTTCAGAGAGTTACTAATTGCAGCGCCGACCGATTTGTCTGCAGTCGGAGGGAGAGAGCCGAGGGGAGAAGAAACTCCGGCATCACTTTGCTGTTAGTTACCTGTTAGTTTCAGAGTTGACTTTGAAGATTTACTGATCAATTTAAAGCACATATATGTCTGGTGTGTGGATTTATCTTTGAGCTCTTAATTCCTGATGAGCCTGAACACAACTTATGATCCTCAGGCAGCAGCTCTCTGCTCATTCCTACATCCAGACTGAAGATTTAAAGGGATATTTCACTTTGGTTTAACATACATATTTTTCAGCAGCCTTACCCCCCCCATGTAAATGCTCATGTAAGTGCTGTAGCAGCTACATCAGCGTCACCAATTATCCCCTGTCAGCACTGCAGTTCCTGCTGGTTGCCAGGTCTGAAAGCCTCTACGATGACCTCATGACTTCAAAAAGTCTCTCTCAAACAGTTAATCTCAGAAAGTGATGTAGGATTAGGATCAGTCACAGGGAGTCTCAGACGTGCAGCAGGTCAATCAGGGCCTGGAGTGGTGGAGCCAGCTGTCTGTAATTAGTTGTTACTCCCATTTTACCACGAAACCAAAGATTTGTGGTGCGTCCTCGTCAGCTTGTAAAGTCACAATGTTTACCACTGGAAATTTGCATTTGAACAGCTGAAGAAATCGTAAATACAAGCAGTAAAGTTGAGCAAATTCCATGATGAGTTTACGAGCTGTGATGTGTCACCTCGACTCAACAACTGGGAAAAAGCAGGTCAAGGATAATTCATATCCATATGACTTTGGGCTTTCCATCATGATATGTTTAAATCATTGCAAATTAAAAAAAAAACAGCTTCAGAGTTGCTGTAAGGTATATTTTTTTCCACTTTAACAGAGCTAGGCTAATGACTCCTGTAGACTTCAAGTCTTTATGCTAAGCTAACACGAAATGCTACCCATAGGAACCAAACCAGTGGATGTCCAGAGGTGAAAATGGTATCAAACATCTGGTCTCAGTCTGGGTAAGTCAGGAAAAGGGGATTTTGCCGAAAACATTGGAGTATTCCTTTAAGACTAAAGGGACCAGGTTTTGCTGTCAGGGCATCTAGTCTTTGTCATGTTCAACACATGAATTTCAGGATTTTAATTCATTTCTTAAGATCCACTACTACAGATGTGCTTTTATGTTTCTCTTTCCACTGTGGGTTATAATCTCACCCTTTGCCGCTGCTCTCTCCTTCTCTTATATAACATGTTTGTGTGTCTTTTGTTTGCACTGACTGTGAAGCATTTTGTAAGCTTTGCTACACTAATTACTATTGCTATCATTGTTTTCACGAGGCGGGACATCACCACAGTGGCAGGGAATCCACTTATATTCAAAAACATGTTCCTTCCTCGAGCCAGTTTAAAGCTGCAGACATGGACATGCTTCTGTTCTGTTATTGTGCCCTTGTTATCCTGCATAGCAAAATTAGCAAATTTCAAAATCTGCATGAAGGGATCCATTTTTATTTAGGAGGAGGAGGTGGAGGAGGAGGAGGAGGAGAGCGACAACGACGCTGGCAGCCGATCCTTCAATCTGAGCGATGGTGTGTTATAACTAGGGCAGCGGTCATGCAGGGGAGGGAGGGGCGAGACAAAGCACACAGGAACGTTCCCTTTCATCACCCCGTGAAGCGGAGAGCGAAAAAACTTCATCGATTTAAACATCGGTAATGAGATATCTTCTGAAATTCCCTGCAAATTGCTAAAACCAACCGATGGCAAATTGCATGTAATGAATTCTGTTTCTCTGCATAACCGCTGCGGCTAATTTCTCCTCAAGTGGTGAGCGCTGTGCTGAATTGGAAGCAGCTCAGTGGTGGTTTAGCAGTGTCGGCATATACTGCCTAATTACCGTCATTGGGGGTAATGGATTTAGAGCAGAGTGAAGTGGTATTAGGTCTCTCCTCTGTCTTCAAACCATATCCTCCATCACGCTGCTCATTCTCCTGCTGGGCACCTCAACTTTGATGCTGCTATCTTTAATTTGAAGAATAAGCCTGCAGAATGGGACCGTTTCAAACAAACCTCAAGGTTGTCGAGGAATGAATCCATCTGGGACTGAATCCAGTTAGTACATCTTCATACTATTCTTCCTTTTTGGGTAGAAAAACTGGATTTTGTGCTGGGAAAATGAGAAAGTGGGCGTCACGATGTGCAAAAGTCAGATGCTCTCCACGCTGCATTTTGTTTCTGTCATGAAATAAGTAAGTTACATAAACCGAGAGCAGATGCATGCATGTATTTCTGGTTTTGGTTCATGGAAGCGAACGAGTTTCCTGCCTCCTCTTTTCTGTGATCAGTCAGTCCAGTCATGAGCGTACCTCTAAAGCAGACCTTTGCTCAGTTTTATAAAGCACTTCCACTCTGCCTTAAATGTGCTGTCCACCTGTCAGTCAGGCCTCATCGAATACAAGCTTGAAAAAGGTGGTTTCAACTTGAAAAAAACACTTACATCCCCCCCTCATAGCTCCTAGCATTAACCTTCTTAATAGTAGCATTTCTAGCAACTTCTGCATCCAATATCTTAATGAACACAACACTGGTCGAACAAAGACATGTTCATACAGTGTTAGGGACATCTTTAAATATTCATGTTCATTTCAGCCTCAGCTCTTCTTGTGCAAGCAGATACACTGTCCTCCCTCATATAAAAAAAGAAATCCCTCTCTGATGTCTCAGTTTGGGCGGGAGGCTTACAGAACATGTGGAGAACTCCGGACAGTTCATCTGCAAGCTCACAATCTTTTGCAAACATTAAGTAATCCTCCGGTGTGCAATCTGACGCTCGAGGAATCTGCAGAGGAATTTTGAAAATGACACATCGCCCTTTTAACTCCTGTGCTTACAACAGTAATCACTGACAAAACTTAAACATCATAAGTATTAATACTATTATTTATGTTTAAAACATGTATTTCAGGGTATTAAAATTACTTGCATTTTTCAAATATTGAGCAACAAACACCAAGTAATCATTTTGCAGTGCTTCATTTTTATAGCAATACCGGCACCAGTTTGTTCTGCTCAAATTGCTTCCAACCTTTTTCATTTAATTAGTCATAGAAAGAGTCAGAAAGAGAAAGTATGTTTCATCCCTGCGGAGTGATCTGCATGAAAAACAGTCTTGAGAATGGGCTGTGTTGAAATTATATGTTTGTATTCATCTCCTTTATGGTGCTCGTCTTGGAACAAGTGAGCTTTTTTGAAGTCGGCGCATGCATATTGTATAGAGACTAACAATATAATGAGTTCAAGTCCAAGACGTTTTTTTTCCCCCCTCATTCTCTCTGTTTCCGTCTCTCTCGCTTCATCCTCTGTCTCTCCTGCCCCTCACTCCACTGTATAACATCAAATCAAGCAGACATACACCAAAAAAACATCTAATACGGCCCTCAGTGGGATTCCCGTGTTAAGATAAGGGACAAATAATAAAGAGCAAAGTAAGACTTGATGTTTGATTTGACTTGCATCCCAGCTTCCCAGATCCGCTCAGGGGGGCCGTGCTTCTGCATGTTGGCGCTTCTCGCTGAGTGTCTGGCAAACAGCGAAGCCATGCCGTGCTGTAAATAAGCAAATGAAAGGGTAATGATAGCTGTTTACTACTACCATCTATTTCAATCGGGAGGGCCGTGGCGTGCTGCAACGGCATGTCGTAAAATAAAAAAAAAAAGATGTGAGTTCCACCGAGCTGATAGGGCCGAATTGTCCTGTGTGACGAGTTGGATGATTTAATTAATACATGCCAGAGAGATGTGACAGCAGCGCAATCACTGCAAAAACACACTGATGGAGGCAGAAGGAGAAGGATGTACAAATTAATGTTGCAGCACTTATGAAGGAGAGAGGGAAAGACTGAGAAGACTGCGTTCACATGCACACACAACAAAAACACACAGTCGTAATGCAATTAAGACAATAATGTGAGTAAGACACGACATGCAAACACTGTGATCCCATTGTGTCAGTGAAATTATGCTCCTAATTGCAGTAACATGTGGAGAACTCTGATTTTCGTGGCACTAACAGAGACCCAGGCAGAACACGGAAACACCTTCATCCTGTTTCTTCAAGCTGCAAAGTATGTCAGTTTTTTTTAATCATTCCTGTTTGAATACTTGCAGAAACCACACATGAAATCCAAACTGGATTATCAGGACTGCTACCGCTTTAGATTATCACGTGAATGTCTTAATCACACCGTTATGTATCAGTGCTATGAGGAGCCGCTTGGGACATAATCCATATTATTCCTGTGACATCATGCTACAGAAAAAAAACCTCTCACATACATTCCTGAAGCCCCAACTCAAATTTGAACAGCACAAGAGAAAAAAGGAAAAATATTAAGAGTGCTACAGAGTTCTGCAAAAAAATGATACAGCTGAGTATCTCAATATCAATATCAATACGTATCATTCATCGTGAGTTCCCAGCCCTAATCAAAAAGGTGCTCTTGGACAACTGGGGGCTAAATCTTAAAGAATATATTTCTCTTTTTAAAAACTCACATTTGTGAGTGTGAGAGGTTTTCAGTAAAGTGTGAGAGAATGTTTCAGTAGTTTAAATGAAAGAGTGTCATACTAAAATCTGTGGGTAAGATAAACTAGTTAAATGCGCAAGCTGCAGTTTGAATTATGTCCCATACGGCCCCTCATAAGTCTCTCTCACACACACACACACACACACACACACAACACTACAAACCACTTGGTGTTGTAACTGATGACCCGTTTCTTTTTAAACTTTTAGTAAAAATGAAAAACTTGACCCTGGCTTGTTGCAGTAAATGTCCCGGCCTGTAGGGTTTGATTTTCAGGATCAAACTACTTCTTGTTTTGAGTCTCCTGCACTGAATTTTTTCCTACCTGGGAAAAAAAAAACTTGAATCTACAGACATTGTACTCATTTAAAAATTTTGTGAGACTTGTCTAAATCACTCACATTTTAAAATCTCTCGAGTAAAAGAGCAACACACCAGTACTTTTTGTTTACTTGTTTGCTTTATTTGTTTACTTTGGGAAACTAAAGCTTTGGATTATTAGGATCATTGTTTGTTTGTTTGTTACCAAAATATCTCAAAAAGTTACCAGTGGATTTGGATGAAATTTTATGGACAGATTGCTCTTGGCCCGAGGATAAGTTAATTAGATTTTGGCAACAATCTGGATCTGGGATTTCCGCCATTACATGATTATTGCTTTTTAGCCATATCTAATGTGCTGCGTTCACATGCTGGCGGGAAAGTCCGACATCTGGGGATTACATGTCGGCTGCTTAACAGCACTGCCTTTGTGCGTTGTTTTGTCAGAAAATCAAACAAATGGTGAATGAACATGAACTCTTATGGAGCCTGTAGGTTTGCAAGTCGGAGAATTACTCAGCATTGGCAGTTAATCGCCTGGTAGTTATTACTCTTTATTAGGCTGTGATCTTTTTCTTGACTTGACTTACTTTGTCACTTTATTGATTCATAATCATTGGTGGAAAAGGTACTGAAATCCTTTAATTAAAGGCAGCATTACCATAATGGAAAAATACTCAAGACGTGATTCAAAATGTGATTACAGTAGAACAGCAGCATTATCAGTTAAATGTAATTACATATGAAAAGCAAAATGAATGGTTCCTTTCAGAGTGTTAAATTATTGATGCATTAACCTGTAAGAAATATTTGAATGTTGCAGCTCTAACTGCTCCATATACTGTTTCATCACATTTGATGTTTTGCATGTAAAAGCTTCTTCTGAAAAGGAGCTCCAGCCGTCAGATAAATGTGGTGCAGTAAAAAGTACAAGATTTCACTCTAAAATGTAGAGCAGGAAGAGGAGAAGGGCTGACTGAATGGAAAGACTCAAGTAAAGTGACAAGCTCAGAACTGGACTGAAGTGCAGGACTGCAGAAATAGACTGAGTTACTTTCCACCTCTGGTCATAATAGACCTGACTGCCACCCCAGGCATTCCAGTATGCATGAGTGTGCACACATATACACACACACACACACACACACACACACACACACACACACAGCTCCTAATTGTGTCTGCTGGATCTCCAGTAGCGGGGCGGCTGTGTGGGATGCTGCTGTAGTTTTGTGCATCCTGGCAGTTGGGAGGAGAGATTTAAGCTCATCATTGCAGCTCCTTTCTCAACAGGACTCATCGTCAACACAAGCAGGCCCCAGGGACGCTTTCCAAGCCTCCCTGCACACACACACACACACACACACACACACACACATACTGAAGCATGCTGGCTCACAATCCACATTTTAACTCACAAAATGAAACCGATTCAGTGATGAACATGCAACGCACAATTCAACCAATATGTGCATGTATTTGTGTGCCTGAATTTGCACTTGTGTGTGCCTGCACTGCATCATACAATCTGCATTTTAACTTACAAAGCAAAACCCGCTGGCTATGAGGAGACTGAAACACACACACACACACACATACACACACAAACCACGCTCCATTTACACATCCAGTTTGAGCTTCTCTTCTCCAGGTTACTGAAGACAAACCAAAGTGTTTTTAAAGGGGCAGGAAAGTGAGTGCCAGCTAGATGAATAAAGAAAAATGCACTTCTGAGGCAGGCACCCACACAAACTCCCATTTGCATAGGAACAAACGCATAAGCAGAACCTCCTGAGATCCATCTGCAAGCGGCAAGTTATTGAGGGCACGAGTTCAAATCAATCTTTGAGGTCTGCAACCGAGCAATATCATCAGATTCAATGGAAATGTGTGCATACTGCCATGTCATAAATCAGGATGGGGGGGCGGATTGAAGGAGAGCTAAAAGGATGGATACAGAATGAATAAAAAGAAAAAAGGTAAGGACCAGAGAAGCAAAGAGAGAGAGAGTGATGTGTGCAGGATGGTTGGATTCAGGTTTCCAGTGAAGGCAGCAGCTCTGGCTGACGTTCAGAATACAACAAAGCTAATTCTGTTATTTCATTATGGTGGTCATTTTATTAAAAAAAAGCTCTTAGGTAAGGGTTTTCAGCATGTGCCAATTCATCCTCCACACATTTTTTTTCTAACTGCAACCACTCATGACAACTGCTGACAGATTTTTGTCAAACATCAAGACAGTGAGGGTTTTCAAACTGGAGATACTTTCAAAATGAGATCGAACTTTAACGAGCGCCGTGCAGAAACTGTCCGGCTGCAGCAGCACAGAGCAGCACAACGCTGCAGAGCCAAGTGGAATAAACACAAGGACACGGTGAACTGTGGAAACGTAAAGATTCACAAATGACAGTTTCAGCATGAGTGAAGTAGACTGAATGAATTCAATATGACACGCTGTAACGAGGCCAACAGATCTAAATATGTGCGCAGGATGAACTAAGTGCATCCATTAGATAAATGTCATTACATAGTTGGTGTGTGGGAATCTGAAAAGAACAGATTAGGGAATTTATAGCAGCGTGCATGTAGATGTATCGCCAATTGATGAATGCATTTGCCTGACAGAGTAGTGACTATATTTTGTCATGTGGAAATACTCAAGTTCTATTGAGAGTTATTTGTTGGAGAGAGAGAGAGAGAGAGAGAGAGGGCGAGGGCGAGAGAGAGATGTCTCATTGAGATTCAGTGGGCATAAAAAATTGGCCAATTTGGACTTAAGCCGACTGTAAGGCCATGCAAACGTTTGCAAGTGCGAGCCACTGTATCTCTGCATATGTATGTGTGTGTGTGTGTGTGTGAGTGTGTGTGTGCATTAAGACACCAATACAGAAAGTGAGAGAAAGGCAAAGAGACAGAGAGAGGAGGAAAGAGAGCGAGAGAGAGAGAGAGAGAGAGAGAGAGATAAAAATGAGAGAAGGGAATATTAACTGAGGGGTAATGGTCCAAGTAAAAGCCCACTTAGGTAATCGATGGCCTCAAATGAACTTTTAATGCTGCCAATTGAGAGTGATAGAGCTGACAATGATCCCAGTCCGCCCACTGCTCCGCTCAATAGTCCAGAGGTAGGAAGAGGACTTTATTGGAAGCTGGACGTT
>OMLF01050257.1:0-17500 GCA_900302615.1 Holocentrus rufus
GGATAACTCATCGCCTTTGCAATTCACATCAAACACTGGTAGAGAGCAAGCAGTTCCTTGTTCCCTGGGTCGAGAGAGAGAGAGAGAGAGAGAGAGAGAGAGAGAGAGAGAGAGAGAGAGAGAGAGACTGTCTGTGTGTGTGTGGTGTGTGTGTGTGTGTGTGTGCGCGCGCGCGCGCGCGTGTGTGTACCGGGCGACTTTCTCTGAAGTTGAAGCCAGAATTTCGCCTGTTAACTACCGGAGGAGAGGAGCGGACGCGCCGTGTTTTGGATTTGTCAAAGAGGAGGGGGCGAGAAGACACGCTATCGTTAGAAGCTCGTGAGCTAAATAAACAAAAGTTGAAGTTTGGCGTAGTTGCAGTCGGTAAATGTTGTGACATTTTAGAAGAGCATTGCTCTAGCCGTCGACGGTCGAGTGGCGGGGTAAAACCCGAGCTGTCAAACCCGATGACTACTGCAAACTGCGCCGGTAATGAGGAGCTGGACTTCAGACTGATCTTCGGAGAGGACGGGCAGCAGCAGCCCCTAGGCCCCGCAGGTCAGTGCGTTCCCCTTTGCCCACTGGCACACTTTGTGTTCACTGGCGGTAAACTTACAGTACAATATTGTATAGTCACATACTAGTTACCTAGAAGTTAAAGAGGCCGCCTGCAGCAGCAGCTCGACACAGTGTCCCCCATAAAAGGGGGACCGACCATAAAAAAAATAATTTTATAAATGAAAATATTAAAATAATCCGGGTCTTTTTTTTTATCATGCTCGCTGAGCTGAGCAAGCCAGCAAGTGCCCGCGGCAGCAGCTGTCATTAAGTTAGCTAGGTAAGCTAGCTACTAGCACTGTTGCTGTTGTTGCCCTATGTTATTCTAACTGAAAATCCAGTCAAAACTTGCAGAAGTCCTCTGCGTTTTTGTAACCAAGCATGAATGCCGTATGGCTCTGCCGGGGCTGGAACAATGTTTGTGTGGAGGATAGCAATAGGTTATACTATGGCTGAGAGAGGGAACAACGTTTTGACTGTTACTATTACACATTGCAACAAAGTAGCGCGTGATAATATTGTCACAACACACATTTTGTTAAGTTGTCCTTTGCAAAGTACAACTAGGTCATGCACGCTGTTATAACACTGTCGGTGTTATTTGACAACAAACAATAGATGCTAAATTTAGACCGCTTTCACAACAGTATAGAAAACCATATTGGAATATATGTGACAATATGTCTTTGTGTCAGTTCACATTTACAGTTATGCACATTGGCACAGAGAAAATAAATTGTGCCATGCGGTCTTCATGCACAGTTAACTACTGGGTCGTTTCCTTAGCTTTGTCAGTTTGCCTCCAACAGGTCCGTAAATAACAAGTTGCACTAATGTATTAAAATATAACACCGATGACTGTAGAATATGAGAATTAATCCAATAACTCAAGTACGTTAAAAGTATTGTGAGCTTTTACGTTTTTAATACGGGCATTATTCCCGGTTGAATCCCACAGTCAGCTTTTCAGATGAGCAGGCTCACTTGGAGGTGAGGTGGCCCATATCATTGTACCTTGGCAAAGTTACTGACAAAAACACAGTCATACTGTTTATCATCTGCTGACATTTAGGCTAATAATATTTTCCTCTTGGGCACAGTTTGGCTTCAAGGGGGACCTGATGTTTGTCACAAAGGTTTGAAATTGAATTAGCTGCTTTGGCAGGTAGCACGCCTGGTGTCCAGTCAGTCCTTTATAGCCTATTTGCAACTACTTTGACCTTGAAACTTAGAGATCAGATTGCTTGATAACCAACTTGGGTTCCTGTGCTGGATGTCAGACGTAATAGGGACGCATGAAAGAAAGTGGGATACATATCACCATGCATACGTTTTATCAAGTGGTTTTTATTTTCAGTGTTGAGGAAACAATTTTAAAATGCTTATCTAATTTTGGCAAGTAAAAAGGATCGAAACCAGTGATATACAAATTACAAGCCTACGTCTCTCTCTCTCCCCATCATGCAGGTACAGCTCTCCTTATGTGACGTTCATATCCAAAGCAACTTCAAATAAACTGCAAGCAGTAGAATAAGTCAGTCCTTGTAAATGCACGAGTCAACAAATGCAGTGCTAACAGTGTAAAAAAACTGATAATTTATTTATTTATTTATTTATTCATATTATCAACTGTAATAGAAAAGAAGAGAGAAAAAAAATAATATTGTAGTTTGGGCTGGTTTGCTTTTCTTTTGAAATTTAAGGTAATAACAACGGAAGTAATGTTCCAGTTATAGAATAATAACAGATATGAAGCAAGCGAACGACTTCGAGGCTTCATTATGGGGTAATGGGAATAAAGGCAATTAATGGCTTTACTTGAAAGGATAAATGTTATGCGTTACTTTCCAGTAAATATTATAAATGGAAACTAAGCTGTGAACTTTGGCTGCTCAAGCGAGCATCTTAATCAACTTCATTTATTTTTCTTAATTATTTTCTTGTCACTAATTTATAAGTGCAGTGCTTCCAGGAAACCAAAGAAAAGACGGATTTTCTGTGGGGAGAAAAGTAACCTCAGTTTAAGATGTGTTCCTCTTTTGAGATTTGTACGAGCGCTCTGCTCTGTCAGATACTTAAGATACAATGATACTATAATGGTCTGTGCCAGAAAAGCGGGGTAAAAGCAGGGACAACATATGACAAAGGTCATGAGTTTAATTTGAATACACAAAATTATAAATACATGACATTTGCCTCGCCCTGCCTGTCCACGCTCAGCTCTGCTTCTTCTTTTTTTTTTTTTTTTTTCTGTCTTTGCGCCTAAACCCCTGGAACAAGTGAATACCCCATCTGTGTCCTTTTCTTGAAACTCTGGCAAAGTAATGAATCCAAGAAGCCCTGGCTAGTGCTTGTGATCTTCAATCAACTTTTCCCTAGATTAAAAAACAAGTTTAATTTGGAGATGGGGCAAGGGGAAAAACTGCAGTTGGAATAAGCATAGGAATAAAAGCGCCACTGTGCAAGTGGTTTTAATCTGGTCCGGACTGTACGATTTGGCTCGAAAGGGGAGGGCCTGTCCACATTAATAACCGGAGTGTAATACAGGCTCACACAGCCAGGGTAAAAGTGAGTTCTGCCCTCCTGAGCTGAACTGGTCTCCTTCTCTGCAGGCCAGGTTCAAGTCACGGCTTGTTTTTGTAACAGCCTGGAGAACCTCTACTGTGCATATATGTGACAGGTTTCTCCCGCACTGAGCCTCTTATGTTGCCTGAACTGGACCGTGAACTGTTAGAATTTTAATATGCATTCAGCCAATTCTCAAGCAGGCTGAGACTTAATTGGTTTCAAGAGGTGTTGTGGGGGAAAGCAGACGTTACTTCTCAGAAAAAACAACCTTTCTGTCACATTCTGGCTCTCCAGCATTGGAAGTAATACTTTTTTTGTGTGTGTAATTTTTAGACGACTATGTTACCCTCTTTTCAAAATCGCTGCTCTAAATATGTGCTCTTCTTCATCATCTTAGTTTATGAAGCTGAATAGTAAAAGTAGCGTAGGTGTGGAGGCACTGAGAGGACAGTCAGCGATAGCGTCTCTACCTATGTCTTAACTCTCAGTCAACCACAGTGTATCTTGCTGCCTGCTATGTTTCTCCTCGCATAGCACATGTGATTAAAAAAAAAATCTGTATAACGGTGTTCTATGCTGTCCTCCACTCCTACTTCTCCGTTTCTCTCTCTCTTCCCTCTTCTCTGTCTATCTGTCTGCCTGTCTGCCTATCTGTCTGTCGGTCTGTCTCTCTTTTATTGTCACTCTGTCTTTTGCCGGCTGTCATGAGTGATTTGTTGTTCAGGAAACGGACTTCCTTTTGAAACCTGTGAATCATTCCACTGTTCCATTCAGAGGCATCGGGCTAACTAAAGGGGTTTCCCCTCCTAATGAACAATACCAAATGAATAGGAGAACAAATTCCTCTATTTACTCACCCTTAACTGGAAAGTAAGATTCTGTGCAGATTATTTATGTCTCACTTAAAAAATCTTGGAGGAGGCCAAATAATAATAAGTTGTAAATTCATGACTAAACAAAGGAAATACATTTATCAACACTGGGATATTTAACTGTAGTAAGATTACCCAATTTAAACCAATCTATTGGAATTACTTGTCAGCATTTCAGTATAGTAAGGCAGTTAGGGAATTACCCAATTAGTAACCCATTCATTTTAGTTGCATTTTGGCTACCGCTAAATAGTTAGAGTAATTACATCTTAATGAATATGCTATTATTTCAGATTTTCCATTTGTTCAGCAGATGGATAAAGTAACCTTTAATGTTTACCTTTATAGAACAGATTGCTCGGCCACAGAATAGGTTTCACTTGCCTTAATCTGAATGGGATTCAAAGAACTCAGTTTGGGTTAGGGTGGACAGAGTTTCTCACATTGATTCTTGGGTTTTGGATTGGCTCAGCTCTTGCAATATTGTTGAAAAATACAGTTTTCATCCATTCAAGGAAATGACTAGCAGTTTTGGGCTTTTGTGCAATTTATTACGTTGTGGTAGAAGCTGCTGTGTTACTACTTAAGCAACCTGAAAACCTGTTTGTTAGCATTCCTCATTTTAAAAAAATGAGCATGGTTTACCATATAATGTGTAGCTATTAGAGCCCATTAGTTTCATTCAGGAATGCTAACAATGCTAACTCACCAGGTTTTGCTTAAGTGAGGTGCTGAATCTGAAGGTTGGTGCCGAAAAATGACGGAGTAAATTCAGCATTTCAAACTAAACTATTAATTAAGAGCGTAACTAGTCTTGGTTTTCTGAGGAACTTTGTGAATTCCAGCTTTTAGCCTATGGCTAATTGTCCCTGTGAAACAAATTGCACCAAAAGTGGTATAGTCAGGCAGTTGTGTGTTACGCAGGCCACAAGTAATAGCCTCCAACTTTTCATCTGTAGCCTAGTATCAAAGAGGGTGAGCCCAACTTTACTTTCTATTTATAGTACACGTTTTTCCTCCCTTGTTTTTGTGTCTTTATTTTGGTTATTGTTTCAAATACACAAATACTACTGTCCATCTTGTGTTGCAAATATTTTAACCAACCCTATCCTTTTAAGTACCACTTATCCCAGTGAAAGGAAAGTGTCTATTGTGAAGTGGTGTTGAGAGTGGTGGAGTTAGGCAGTGGGGAGTTAGGGTTATGCAGGTCATGAGCAGTGGCCTCATTGGGTGGTAGAGGTGGTATGAGGCAGGGGGGCAAATGTGCCCGTTATGGGTGGTAGAGTAGTGGATCCATAGCGGAGGTGTCTGGCTTTCTGCCCAGACATGCCATGTGGGGTTCAGATGGCAGAGTGGAATGAAAGGAGAGGGGAGTGGACCGCTTTATCCCTGCTGTTAAGGGGAACATGAACAGCATTTTTCTTCACTCTCTCTACTTCTCTGAACCTTTCTTTCTTTTTACTTGTTTTTGTCAGTTTTTGTTGACTTTCCTTTTGTTTCTCTTTTTTTATTATGTGCTTGCTCTTATCTCACATGCTGAGGTGAGTTTTTTCGGCTTGTCGGCTGTCACCGCACCAGTTCAAGACATTGCAGACCTGCTGACGGGACCGCGGAGGCTTCTTTTCTCTCTCTCCCTCTGCTTTCTCAGGATGTGAGAGAGACCACCAATGACATCAGAGAGACTGATCTAGGCTAATGAAATCTCCAGATGCTAGCAGTCGCCACCACTGCTCAGTAACTAGTCAGGTTTTATTTGGCTCTGTTATGCAGTGACATTTCCTTATCTTGTACCTGTGGGATTGCCATTTTCACAGCTTGATATCATATCATGTAGAGGCATTTAAAAGGGAAATAAAAAAGAACAGTTTATAAAACTGCCAGACTGACAGCAGCTATCGGAAGAAGCTCTTTCGTCCTTGCTTAAGTTGTTGTCATTGCCCTGCTTCAGTGGACTACTGGCTCGGTCCTCTTAGTCCTTGTCGTGGGAAAGACTGAAATTACATCGCTCTCATGGTGGACTATTTTGAGCTCCCAAAGAGAGTGGCAGAGGGCAGGCGGCAGGTTCTAGAGACTCATCGTGTTTAGAACAGGAGAACCCCTCTCGTCCCAGCACGTCTGCAGCCATCCACTTTTTACTGCTCAAGCACTTTCCCATCTTGACGGGGCGACGAGTGGAAGAATGTTGTGCGCCACGTCGCCAGGTGAGTGTGTCGGCACTCCCAGACACTGGCCAGGTGTGTTTTGTATCTGTGTATGTGTGTGTGTGTGTGTATGTGTGTGTGTCTAGACTTAAAGGTTGAGGGGCGGGAGCCACCACTCAGACAAGCAGCTGTCATTAAGGTACAGGTTGTTCTAAAGTGTATCACAACTAGTATTACATCTCCCCAGAACAGCCAGAAGACACTGGGAATTATAAAACTGTAATAACATATGAACAATTTAGTGATAAGTTTCTAGTCCAAGGTTAAACAGCACGTGACCAGCGTTTGTTGATACTGTCTCTGTTCTGTGCATTGCACTGAGCGCCACTTTGCTAATGTAAGGTAAGCTTTTATCTCTTTCGGAGAGACTACACTGTTAAGGGCAGTGGACAATGTTTGACATTTAGCCTAGCAAGTATCTATAGACCGTGTTAACCTCATTGTGTCAGCTGGAGGGCTATGGTTGAAAGAGAGAGAGAGAGAGAGAGAAACTCAAGCTACCGGTCTCTAGCATTTCTGTGAAAATATAAGAGAGAGATCGAGGTTAATAGTCAGTCAGTCAGTCCATGCATGAGGTCCACATGTGGGGCCAGAGCGCCATGTGAGTGCCCCTTAGCCCCGCTGAACTGAAGGGGTCCTAGCACCCAGTGTGATGAGAGAGACGTTTGTTTCCTGGGGCGAGGCACGAGCAACTATGTGTGGCATCTGTCTAGTTTAAATTTAGTGTAACTGAAGCTACTGCTGGCTGTGCTGTATCAACATGCCAGGGGCTGCATTACAGCAGAGAGAAAGCTGTTGAACTCTTGCATTTGCTTTGATTTTTTTTTTTTTTCGTTCTTTCTCCCCTTGGCCCCCTTTAGTGTGGGCCGGGCTTGATACACTGGACTTAGGGTGGTTTGAATCCCAGTTTATTTTAGGCTAGCCCTCAAAGTCATGTTTCAGTCAGGTGAATGCTTGGTATTGGTAACTCGACCGTATGCAGTTATACTTGACCCACTTTGATTATGTTTCGTATGATTGACACTGAAATTTCTAAAATTGTAAAATATGAAGAAATATTGATTTTGAGGCTGTTTATTGGAGAAAACCTGGGGGCGATTACAATAATTATCAGAAGGCTTCAATAAGGATAAATGAAAAAATAATAAAACAAAGTGATCACTCAAAGGAAGACTCTTTAGTTACTTTAAAACTTTTTCATAGGCCGATATTATTGGTTTTTCATTATGTGATCAGCCGATCACCAGTCCAATCGCTGATGTAAATGATGCCAGTATTTCTACTCACATTTGTACCTCATGTAAAATGCTACAGCAACAATAAATAGTAAAATTTAAACATGCATTATGGGACCCTCCCCTCCCCCTTAATAATAGGTCTGTAAATAGAAGGTGTCAAAAAGTGAGAGACAAATGAAAGAAAAAGGGAGAGACTACAGAAAGATAATCGTAGCATAATCCTATTTTTATTTCAGTTTATTTCAGTAGTCTTACTGTAGCTTATCAAAGGCATGTCTACGACTGTAGCTACATGTTCAGATCTCAGTATGTGGGCTAGCCTGGTTTTGCAGATGATTTTCTGCCCTGTATGACCAAGACTTTTGTGACTTACGCCATTTTAATGGGTGTGAGGTTTGGTGAGCAATGATTTGTCATGTTTTAGGGGAACTCTGCGTCTTGTTTATTGGAGTTGCTAGTCTACATCTAGCCTTTTTGTGAGAAATGCAGCATGTTAGGCTTTTAATTATTACTTAGGAGAGTGTGGTCAAGTATTTATCAGGTTTCTGTGGAACTGAGACATTCTCATCCACGTGGAATCGACATTGGTTTTCTTACTAAGCATGCGCAGACTTGTATAAGGTGTGAAAAAGACATACAGTAAGAGTTTAATATATTCAAGGCCTTTCTAGATTAAAGTGTTTTTGGAGGGCACGCTTTCATTGATTTTCAGGGGAAATTGCTGTTTTCCTGCTTTCCCCTTGATTATTTCCTGGTTGTTTTGTTATTTTGTGTTTTGTCCTGATCCACATCCCTGATATAGAGTAATAGAGCTGCTAGGAGGCTCTCCCCCAGCAGACCAGGGGGAACCTCTACCTAGGGACACTGTACTTCCTCCCTTGTCTCCCAGTCTCTGAGCTCCAAGCACCACCACCACCACCACCACCCCCTCTTCCTCCCTACAGCGTCATCATCTCCTCCATGGCTGTGTAGGCTGCTCAGAGGGCTGGTAACGGTACTGCTGGTACAGTTGGGTGATTAACCTATGAGAGGATGGGGTTAGTGGGGTGTGGTGAGCAGTGATGACATCATGTGTAGACTAGGAAGGCATACATAGGCACAAACGTAGCAATCTCTAACTCAAGTATTTCTACTATTTTTACCTATTTGTTGACACATGGATATTCAAGGAACACAGATTTATGTCTGTATTATAACAATATCATGATAGATATTGTAATACTGTGATGTGGTGAAAGTGGTTTTAAAGACTGCACTAATATTAAATGGTTGCAGTTTTCTGAACTTAGCAGCTCAGTTATTTGCCCAACCTGCTTGATCATCATATTCAAATTACTAATAATTGTTTATTGAGAAACTCTTATGTGTAAGTATCTTAGGAAAGCACCAATCATCATTTCTACGATATTGTCACAATATTGATAATGAGGTATTTGGTCAAAGATATTGTGATATTTGATTTTTCCATCAAGCCCCATATTACTTTTTTTTTCTTTTTCTTTTGGCCCTTGCACTCCTTTGCTGTGTATCGTCCCTTTGTAATGTATGAGAGCCTTAGTATTTGTCATAGAGGAGAATTTGCTCTTATTTAGCCACCTTTATATGACATCCTAATTAAATGAATAGCAAAACCAAAAGCAAAGTAATACTCAAATGATCACGATCGTTTGTTTTCAACATACAGGTAGATCTATTGCAGCTGAGCTGGACTGCATGCATTTAAACGTCCCAGCTTCATCTCATTGGTTGACACTCTCCTTGGCAGTTGTATAATACAGCTATTCAGTCTCACTGCACTTTCCCAGACCCACAGTTTGCAAATGTCAACTCAGATTTCTCCCTCTCTCTCTCTCTCTTTCTCTCTCTCTCTCTCTCTCTTTCCCTCTCTCTCATTCACTCACACACACATGCACAAAGACTCTCCCTCCCTCTCTGCCCCCCCCTCTCTCTGGCTCTCTGTTTCAGGCACATGCACAGTCAGCCCTGACAGATTGTTTAAATGTCACCCCTGCTAGCAGTAGCCTCTGATATTATCTGCTCTGGGTTATTGCAGGCCGCCGGGCCGCCTGCCTTCACCTTGGAGGACAATCGCCTAATGCACTGTACCTCTCTGCTCATCCTCCTACCCCACTGACAACCAGTGAAAACACGAGCTGTCTGACACTCACACAGTCGAAGCGAGCTATAAAAATGTTACTTCCTGCTGGTCTAGTGAATATCAGACACATTGGTGATATTGGAGCTAAATGTGAAAACATATTTACCCATATTTATTTGATAAATGACAATTCTCGTATTTTCAGTAGGGAGCCAGTTGAGCTTTTTGCCATTTACAGTATGCAATAAAAAACATCTACATTCATAGTGCTTGCTAAATATATTTGCGCACAAATCAATTATTTTTATTTTTTTCCTGGCACCTTTATAGAGTACCAAATTAATGTGGTCTAAAAATGCTCAGTGATGCTGTTTGAAAGGGATGCGTCGGCGGGTATTTAGTTCAGGTGATCACTTGGCACTCTGTGTTTATCCCATAATGTTATCTCGGCATGAGATTGTTAATTAGGAGCTTAATTTAGCAGGCCGGCATATGTTAACATTGGCTTAGGCTGCCATTGTTAAGCCAGTGCTAGCTGGCGAGTCTGCTGTGACGTTACAGGAAGTCTCTTTGATGTAACCCTGCCATAACATCACAGGATAAGAAAATAACAAGGCTCAATTGATCTCAGATTAAACCGATGTAACCTGTGCCTCATGACTCTGTGGATCTGGACTAGCTTTTGTTTCTCTCTCCCTCTTGAACTTTCCCTTTTTTTCCCTTTTCGGTCTCAATAAAATGCGTGTGTACACGGACCCACCCACATACACATACAGGGATCACCGGTAGGATTGGCTTTAACCCAGTTGGCAGGGTTTAGAGCCACAGGTGTAGGCCAGCCCTTAGAATATGTGTGTGTATGTGCGTCACAGGCTCTGTGTTTAGAAATGCAGGAAACCAGCCAGCCACAGAGTTCTTGGAAAAAAACAAGAGGAAGGAATTAAATTTGCTATTGAGAGCTCCGCTGGGAGTCACTCCTAAAATTACATCAAGCTCAAATTATTACAAAAATGAAATAAGAGGGCTAAATTATAAAAAAGACAGTTTGTGTAGCCTAATTATGCTGGCATAGTAACAGTTATTATCTTTTCAAATCAAAAAGCTTCTGAAATGAGTATATTTGACTGCAGTGTCACAGATTTGATGGGCTGTGACACCCAGAAGGAGATGATGAAGAAAAAGATCTTATTAATATTTATTTAGAAAAAATATTTTCATTTGAATATTATATTATGCAATTGAATGTGTTGTGGATTTGTTTAGGCTTGTCAGACTTTTCAAGAACCTTCAAAATAGTCAAAATCTGTCCATAGTAAAAAATAAGAACTTGTAATGTAATATTTTAAACTTAATTGTGTCAATGGTGCCTGTGAGCTGCTTTTTTATGAGAATAGTTCTACTTTCCACATGTAGTCTGCGTGTTTGTGGGAAAAGATTTAAAAGGAATCTAACCTATGGTCTCCAAAATTTGGCCAAATGAGAAAAAAGCATTGGCTTGTTAAGGTTGTTGTTTATTAAAATGTTTTTTTTGTCTTTAGCTTACTTAGAATTTATCAACTAAAACATCTGTCAACTAAGATTATAGGAATATGTCAGTTAGAAAATATAAGATAAATTAATTTTACCATAGCCTACAGTTGAACTAGTTGAAATGAGTTCAATTGGTCTTACCAGGTTCTTCAAAAGAGATCAAAATACTCATGAGCTAAGATAAATCAGCACTTATTATGTTTTCTCAAGTTTCCAAAATATGTTGGACTAAAAATGTATGCTTGTCTGTGGGTGTCACTATTTAGAGCACCCTGGACTACTCTGAGTGTATACATATTTCTGTGATGTCTGAGATAAATTATCAAGTATTGACACTGTATTTGTGTTCTCGAGGATGCTAAATGTGTTTATTTACCAATGATATATGCTGTTTAGTGAGCACCTTTGTCCAAAGAGCCTTACAGTGCATGCCATGTTGGCACAATTTTGCAGAGGCCTGCTGGTCAGAGGCTCTTAGGGAGAGCTGAAAGAGGAGACTGGGCTGAACACAAAGCTTTCTTTACAGGGGGTGTAAGCAGAGCCCGCTCTAATCAACCTGCCTCCCCACCACAAAGGGAACCCTGGCTTAGGTTACCCACAAGCCCCGGCACCACACACTGCTGCTCAACCTTGTGTGGATGACAGGCAGACACACACACACACACTCAGACACATGCTGGTATGCCTACATGCTCTCGTGTGTGTATACTGAAAGAAGGGGACACAGAGAACAGGCACACACATAAATACACATAGGTTGTATTTCAAGCTCTATTTATGAATTTTATTGCAACATGTATGCATATATATTGCATGATATATGGCCCACGATACAAATTGTATTGTGGCTCATATATCATGATACGTATTGTATCGTCAGGTCCTTGCCAGTACCCAGTCCTAACAAATGCACACAAAGAGCAAGAGAAGGAGAGAATGTTTGCGTGCCAGCAGGAACCTGGAGCGGCAGTGAGCTTGTCATCCTCTCAGGGAGAGACAAATCCTTCCCTCCCTCAGTAGTAAACTGTGCTTTCTCAGAATGTGGGCCTGTGTGTCAGCGCTGGCCACAGGACCCTGACACACTTCATGCGCACTGGGAGGAGGAGGAGCTGGAGAGCAAAGTCTCTGAAGCTTATCCCCCGAGCGAAATTTCCCAGGCGGTATGACGGTCAGACAGTCGGTCAGAGGCCAGTTGAGTCTTGTGTCAAGGAGCTAAGGGCGGATGCCACCACCACCAATGGTTCAGCCCACTAGTTACCCTTGGTTACCATGAGGACACACTGGTCCTTGGGGTGTGTCACTGACAGCAAGCAAACCCTGGTGAAACGTCTCTCAGTGAGGAGGAGCTATTATTAACTTAGGTACAGCAAAGCCTCTTAGAGATCTTTATTTAACCGGATTGGCTGTGTGATGTATGGACACTTGAGGAGTGTGTGACGCATTGGGCTTTCAGGAAGAGAGCAGGGGCTCCGAACCCGAGGCCATTGATAGAATGAGATAGGACATTGCGCATTATGAGTGCCACTTGCAATTGTGCAACAATACAAAATACTGTAACCATGCAAAATTTTTACTTGACAGTGGAATTTGCTTACACTCCATTTATATCTTTAAAAAGGTTGAAAAACTTTGATGAGTAATGAGAAAAGCCTCTTGTCTAGAGGGTCACTTTTTACTTCATGGAAAATTCCTAGAAAATTCCTAGAAAACAAACTATTATAGGCCAAACTGACTAAAAGCTGTTCCATTTGTGAATTGGTTGCCTGGCAACATCAACTTATTGATCTGTATATCTTTAGGGAATAGCTGGCAACTTATGGTGTATGGTGTGCGGCCACAGAAACTTTCATTATAAAACTTTATAAAATAAGTCTTACAGACATCTATGGTTCAGGCCCACTAGTGTTGCTCCCTGACATGGAGCTCAGTTATTTGATATAACTGCCTGCAGGTTGTTAATTTCTGTTTCTCTTTGGGAGAGATGGATGCAGTGATGTTTACACCAAGGGAGCAGACTTCAGACATGGTACTTCACATGCAATATTGCTGTCTCTCCTCTCCTCTCCTCTCTCTCCTCTTCTGGAAGGTGACTAGAGCCTGGCTCAGACAGGGGGCTTTCCTACCACCTTACACCCCCCATCCCACCCCCCTTCTCTGCTCCCCGCTTCCCCACACACATACACAGGTTCTGAAAGTGGGGTTTATATGGCAGGCTAATCTTATCTTGGCCCAGGGAGAAAAATGTGAGCCAGGTAACTTGGTCTCTCCCTCTCTGACACCCACCTCACAAACACTGCCTCCACTTAACACTTATGACCTTATGATAGGTAACAAAAAATGTACAACAACAGTGGAATGACTCTATAATTTCATTTTAATGGCATTTCTTGGCAGGGACAGGTGAGAGTTAGGACATGATGGAGCTAAGAGAGACAAAATGGATACAGAGAAACAAGCAGGGAGAGAGAATATGACATAACAAAAGTGCTGAGCAATTTGAACTCATGGATATCTTGTATGCATGTTTCACCCCTGAGACACCAGGACAGCCAAGCAGAGGAATTTCTAAGCAGTTATCTGAGGAGACTGATAGGCACAGAGACAGGTCTGGAAGGAGTATTGCTGTCATTATTGCCACCATGCTAACACAGCCAGCTAATGATCTCTGAGACTCTACCAGGGAGCTCATAAAATCAACACAATGTCAATGTAAGACGGGTATTGTGAATGTAGATATGTAGGCAAAAACAACAACAAAAAAAAGATTGAGTTAGTGAGTGTAATGATGTAATGCATTCACTTCTTAAGGCCTGTTTTCAGACCTGCTATTTTTTGGAGCCTTAGCAGCCAAAGTAAGGCAAGGTATATAGCCAGAGTTAGCAGGTCAACTATTAAAAAATAAATAAATACATAAATTAAAAAATAAACACATAATGCTTGGAAGTTCTGTTAGTACAGTTTAAGCCAGCAACAATAAACAAATTTAATAAGAAATGATCAAATTTGTTGGCAGCATACTTTGTTATTGATTTATTGCTTGGAACAAGGGATGGGTGTTTGGGGTAATTTTAGTATCCGTGTGCATGTTAGAGTGTTTGGCTGGCACGGGTTGACTAGAGCATGTGAGAGCACTGGAGCCAGTTGAAATAGGCCAAGTATTAATAGACTATTTTTGATAATGACATTTGTTTAGCTAGTAACACATAAGCTATAAATGTTATGTGGTTGCATCAAATCAAAGCCTTCTTGCGTGTGCAAGAACTTGAACTGTCACTGATTGTGCCTGTGGATACGGCGATATATTGTGACGAACTCCGTGCAGATGCACGTATCGACACAGCTGGTCCTATATTGATACAGCAGCAGGTGCCCCTCATAATAATCATTTCCATTCAAAAATTCTGAGTTAAAAAAACGAATATTTTATTTTACTTTACTTTTAAGATCTCTGTGAGCCATAATTGTTCTTGTTCTGTTTACCCTATATACAGGTTATAATAACAAGCTGTTGTACTGTTGTAATTCTGTGTGGGACATGGTCAGAATTCCATATCAATGTGTATCGTGATACGTATCGTATCATGGCCTCTGTATCGTGATATGTATCATATTGGGAAGTTGTTGGCAATACCCAGCCCTACTTTAGAAGAGAAGCCATGACACAGCTTAGTCATTTCTGGCTGCTGCCTTTCCTACAGACCTCACAGAGCACCACCAAGCTGTGGGTTCTGCATCAGCAGCACGAAATGCACACATTTGTTTTCATGTGCTGGACCCAGTTGCATCAAGATAATTAGATCTCATCTTAGTGGTTAGTCAGAGAAAATTAGGGATGCACTGACTACATTTGCTGGAGCTGACTGTGATTGTTGATTTTTGATCAGCTGATCACCAACCCAACTGGCGAAAAAATGCAGTTTAGTACGATGTTGTACTAACAGCAGCACATCATGCAAAAGTGCACAGCAAGCATAGGCTAAGTGGTAAATTTGTGGTATAGCACTGTGTGCAACAGATTGTTCTTATGGCTGCATAATATAGCTGTTCTATTCATGTGTAAAAAAAAAAATCAAATGTTTTATCCAAACATAATAATTGCATGTTAGTGTGTGCTTAGTGACTTCAGTGTTTACTCATCTATTGCCGCTAGCAGCACATGAAATTTTTTTCATTGCGGCAAGAAAGGCTCTGCCTTCTGTCCAAGATATTAAACTGTTTAAATTCAAAACACAGAGTCAGAACTTAATTGTCAGTGCCAGATGGACGTCATGCCTGCACTGCTAACATTGACTGCTGCAAACTGACTCACACTTGGCTTGCATTTGACTGTTTTTTAGATCCAGCATTTTTTGTTTTGTGTGTGATTTTTTTTGTTTTTGATAGGACAGTTGAGCATTTTAAATAGGTCAGTTAGGTCAGTTACCAGTTCATCAGTGCACCCCTACAGAACATTATTGAAATTTTCAACAAAATCCTTTGCTGTCATTGTCTAAACTGTCTGGCATTAATCAGATTGTCCCATATGACAAATCTCACCTTTCTTGTCCCTAAATATTCTTTAACAAACCCCTAGACAGTATATATTAATACAGTATAAACACTGTTTAGCTCAGGTCTGCTCTTCTCTGGGAGAGGTGTGGCATGAATCTATGACAGCCTTGATTAACACTGACGCATCATCTGCACCGGCACCTATTGATGTATATGTTACTGATGGTGATTTTACCATCACACCCTGTTTCTGCTGAAAGTACTCTTATAGCAACATAAACACCCTCCTGTTCCTCTCTTCTGATGTTGCCACTTAATATCTGTCCTGGGCTATAAGTGTCTGTGGTATGATGATTACTTAATTGCTAGAGAAGCTCTTCAGATAAGTGGACAAATTGAGAGGCAGACTCTGCCTGTCTCCTCCTCTCTGCAGCTCTCCTTTTTTTATGTAGTGAACCATGCTAATGACCTTGGATCCTGTTGGGAACAATAATTGATGGTTGGCTTGCCTCACTCCTTTAGAGAAGCATCTCAATTAAGATGAAATGTGTACATGTACTAAACAACAGGCAGAATGTTTCTCTCTCAAACCACAGGCTCTTAAGAAAAGGGATTGTAATGCAGTGATATTTATGCCTGTCTCTCACCTCTCTTTAATTATCTCTCACGGAAATTTCTGTATAAATCAGTCCCTAAGATATGGGGTTTTAGTAGGACAAATGAAAATACTGTATATGAATAATCCATTCCATGTCAGTGTAGAAACATAAATAGTTTACACTCAAATTAACCTTAAAAATAATATAGTGAAAGGGAAGTTCGCCCATGAGATGGGTTAGCTTGGTTTCTTTATTTTTGCTGCACGGAGGGAACATTTTGCAACCAGAGTAGTTCTCTAAAAGAGCTGTAACACTTGCAGGTCGTGTCACTGTTAGGTTTCTGTTTTCTGTTAGCATGGTATGGTCTGGTGAGCCACGTGTGACAGTTTAGACTGTGAAAAGAGGGCAGTGCTTTGATGTGCCTTCAGCCATGAAGATGTGCTCAGGGGTCAGGCTGACTGCTAGCAACTGACCCTCACTTGACTCGACCGCCCCCAACCACCACCACCATCACCCCCACACACACATACCCTTCTCTTTCTGTCTTCCCCTTTTCGTTCACATTGCTTCCTGCCTCTGTATCTCCCTTGAGTCTTTGTATTTTTCTCTCTTAATATGTTTTTCTCCTCTTCTTCCCCCAATTTAGTCTATCAGTGAGCGGAAGAGTCCACTGCTTTCTTTTTCTGCCTTTCTTCCTCCCTCTCTCTCTCTCTCTCTCTCTCTCTCTGTGTCTCCCGCTCTGTTGTCCTCCTCTCTCTCCCTGTCAGTCAGTCAGATGCTGTCGTCAGAGGATCCGCTGCCGGGTCTTGTGACAGGCAGACACGGCCAGTGTGGAGCTGAACAGCTATAAATAAAGAGCCTGCAGCCGCTGCCTGTGCTGCTGCTTTTGGGGAGGGAGGGAGGACAGAAACATAGACACACACTCTCAGCTCCCAAACTTCCCCACCTCTTTAAAAAAAAAAAAAAAGATTTATTTATTCTTTTCTGATTCAATATAGCATCTCATTTACCAAGCAATGTTTTTCTTTATCATTTGAAAGTGTAAGAACCAAATCCTGAAACTTTCTGAACTTGCTGCCTGTGAACTTACCGACTGTCTGTCTGTGCTTATCAGTTTAACAAAACTTAGTCTTTTTTTTTAAGTAGTTAGGTAAAGATTTGCTGAGTTTTAAATGTAGCAAAATGTGTTCTTATTTTGAAGTAGATGGGTACATTTGAGGAATATGGGGAAGTGTTGTGTAATGTGAAGTGTCACAGTGATTTCACAACCTTATCCTGCACGGCCTATACTGTGGTTTTAGCTACGCTAGATATGTTTTATAAATGCACAGTGGGCTGTATGTGTGCCCTGGTCACATTGCAGTTT
>OMLF01050257.1:20000-30648 GCA_900302615.1 Holocentrus rufus
GTCTGAATAGCTGTGGCTCAATCTTCTCCTCCTCTTCTTGTTCTTCCTCTGCCCAGATCTGGAGCCCGATGACAGCACGTCGTTCTACATCCTGAATGTGGGCCAGCCCCAGTCGGTGGTCACCAACCACCAGTCTGTCGGCCTGCCACGTCATGGCATGCAGTCCCACTCCCAGGTCATCAGCACTTCTCCACGCCTTCAGCCACACAAGCCAGCCTCTGAGCCTCCGAGCTATGAGGCGCAGGACTCCAAGTTCAGCTCCTCCCCCCTCCTGCACTCTGCACCCGTCGGGGCACCTAAGGCCTTCGAGTGCCCCAGCATCCAGATCACCTCGATCTCACCCAGCTGCCAGCAGGAGATGGACGCCAATGAGGAGGATTTGAGGGCAAACGGCCCCGAAGGGGATTACCACGGGGACCGGCCCCTGTCCAGGGACCACCTGTATTTGCCCCTGGACCACTCATACCGGGACTCCTCGCTTAGCCCCAGCCCATGCAGCAGCCTCTCCTCCAGGAGCTGGTTCTCTGACGCCTCCTCCTGCGAATCCTTCTCTCACGTCTACGACGACGTAGACTCAGAGCTAAACGAGGCGGCTGCCCGGTTCACCCTGGGCTCTCCGCTCACTTCCCCAGGCTGTGCCTCCCCTCAGACGGGCGGTGCAGTCCTGGAGGAGCAGTCCCCCTGGCAGCACCACCATCCTACCTTTGTCCACTCCCACTCCATCACCCTGTCACCGCGTCAGTCCCCCTGCCACTCGCCACGCACTAGCGTCACGGATGAGAATTGGCTGAGCCCACGGCCACCCTCTCGGCCCTCCTCGCGCCCCACCTCTCCCTGCGGGAAGAGGCGCCACTCGAGTGCCGACATCTGCTACCAGGGCTCAGTGTCTCCCCACCACTCGCCCACACCCACGCCGGGGCCCTCGCCTCGGGGCAGCGTGACAGAGGACACATGGGTTGGCAGCCCCTCTGTGGGCATGTCACCCTTCCAGTGCTGCCCATCTGAGGCCGACATCCCCTCCAAGACCAGGAAGACATCCCAGGACAGAACAGCTATGCAGGCTGGGAAAGGGGACCTGGGGCTAGACGACCAGGGGAATATGTCCCCACATGTAGACTCTCCGTCAGAGGAGGCCATGCACAGCCTGAAGAAGGACGGGCCTGGAGAACAGTTTCTCTCAGTGCCCTCCCACTTCACATGGAACAAACCCAAACCAGGTCACACACCCATATTCAGGTAAATTAGCTGATGATGATGAGCATGAGAATTTTACAGATAACAGTCGCTTTCTATAATCCAAGTCATACAAATGTTTTTGGAAGACTGCCTGGTTGATGATTTTTTTTCTTTTTTTACTGTCAGGAAGGAATAGTCTGACAACCAATTTAATGAGTTTTCTATGACTGGTTCCCCTCTTCTACTTCTTCTCTACCTATATCTGAGAAGGAATTATTACCGTTGTGGAACAGATGCATGATGGGAGGCATCTCTAGAGGCCTTTGAAACTTGAAAACAATAGGTTGTGTGGAGGTTATTGGTCAGCATCTTTGTGTTTTTGTGAGTTACTAATGCAATCGCCACCTGGCCAGATAGCACATGTGCTCTGTCATAAATGAAATTAGGTCGAGGCTAAGGAAGCATGATCAATGACGTACATTTTAATAGAGTGTGGTGAGACATTGTAAAGTTCAAACACCCTTTTGATCTAGATGATCTAGACCATTGCAACGAAACGAAGCAGTATCAAACAGCACTTCACATGATTAATAGTCTTAGATTGCTGATCAGGAATGGTAAGAACTTTGAGCCTTGTATCTGCAGTATAATTCTGATATAGTACCACAACACAAAGTTATTGGTGTGCGGAGGCAAGCACAGTGACACACACACCCACGCATCCAAACACACAGGCAGGGACGATCTCCACATGAAAGGGTAACAGGGTGCGATCAGAAGCTCTTGATCCTTGTATATCATGGTGCATTTTCTAAGGAGAGGAGACAGAGAGAGTGTGCCGCCTGCTCTTCTCAAATGTGTGCAGCAGATGAAGCCATGGCCTTGTTTGTGTGCACTGGCCCCTAGCACTATAAATCAGCACAGGGCACATATGGCTAGGGGGGCCCACACACACACACATACACACACAAACATACACATGCTTGCTCACACAGACTTTAGCACTCCCCAGACGATAACAGGCTCAGCCGTATTAAGAGTCAGAGTATTTGGTTTTTGCATAAGTTTTGTGTCCAGAGTGATGCAGAGAAAAAGCCATCAGCTATGTCTCCCATCATGCATTTATCCTGCGTCTACATTTGTACCACAGTGGTCATCTCAGCTCATTCTTTTCTCACATTATGCAGTAGAGACAAAATAATGCTGTGACACACAACTCCTTCACATACTTTTTGCATTTTCCAGGTGATTTGGGGGTACAGTCTCATTTTACCCTTATTAATTCAAATTAGTCCAGTTAAATCAATTTTTCTGTTCCTGCCACATGATTGGCTGTTTGTGCATCAGTCATGGGATGCAGTTATGTTGAAAGCTTACAATTTATTGAACATTTTTTAATATTTATGTTGAGTAAAAATATTGGGATAATTATTATTGTTTATTGACTTGCCCTAGGCCATGCTGTGAATTTGAGGCACTGTAGCTGTATTTCATGTAGAATGCAATAGCTTTGGTGAGCAGAATTTTTTTTCCCACTGTACTTAATTCTTGAGAGTTCAGCATTACCCTCACCGCCTTTGTGGGAAGCGATATAGGCCTTAGCTAAATTTTCATTTTCAGATGTTACTTCTGCCGTTGAGAATCAGCTACAGATGGTGTGAGCTCCTGTGTGCCACAAGATAGAGGGTTCTTGAAAGTCCCTGTGTGCGTGCATGTGTGTGTGTTTGTGTTAGTGTTGGTGGTGTTGAACAGATGGCCCAGGCGGTTGGTCACTGGGTTTGTTTCGTCGGCCCAACAGTGGAGCAGGTCGCGGTGGGTTTGGGGGTGGTGGTGGGGGTATGGAAGCAAGGGGTTCCTCACCAGTGCTTTTGCAAAGTGTTTGCACCCACCTTAATCCAAACAAAAAGTAGTGACACTGAGTTGGTCGCCAAAAGTTTTTAAAAATCTAACACCGACCCAATAAGCACATGCACAACTTTTAGAGATACAAGATTTATAGCTAAAATTTGTGAAATTAATCGTAAAATTGTAAATGGTAAAAGTAAAAAAAAAAACCAAACATTTTCTGATTACTGCCTCACAAATGCTAAGATTTGCTTTCTGTTTGTGGTTTCATATAAATATATAATTATAAAATGAAACCTTTGGGTTTTTTTAGGCTAAGTAAGCAATTTTAAGACAACAACAACAAAGATTTTTCCTCATCCACCTGGCTCACTGGAGGATGGGAGAACGGTGCTAGGGGAAAGATGGACGCTGTCAAGGGGAGGTGACTTGAGCAGGAACCCCCACAGTATGGCTCAGACATCCGAGAAAGGTTATGCTATTTCAGGCCACAGGCTCCTGCTCTGCACTGCCACGCAGCTCATATTTCCTCTGTTCTCCCCTACTCCTGTTACCGTAGCAGCCATGCAAACCCACACTTCCTGGGTGGTTATGTCATGGCTGCCGGGAGGAAAACAGAGGGGTTGGGATACCACTATTACGCTGCATGTTAGACCTTGATAGAGCTCTGTCATATAAAGGCCTCATTTGAAAAGTAAACTGTGAAGGAAGTGAAGAAAAAAATCGAACTGTGACAATCAATTCTTTCATCATATTTTTTTTCAGTGTTTTTAAACAATGCATCAGATTATAGCCCAGTCATGGAACATGGGTAGCACATAAATGGCCATGTAAATGATATTTTTAAAGGAAAAACAACACAAAACTAAGTAAATGGTAGTGACAGGGTAGTCCCATGCAAACTGCGTTATATTTGCCAACAATCACATGCGATTTGCTATACAAGACAAGCTACCCTTTTTGCAATAATATACAACCTAATGTGGTTTCCAGGGGCATTACCATGTCATATGTGTTTGGAGAATCTGTAGATTGTAGCTCAATTTGAATTGGAACCACAGGGCTTCATTGAGCCTTGTGGTTCCAATTCAAAATGTCAGACACATGCCTTGTTTCATTCCAAAAATCAGTCTTTCCTCTTGATTTGGTGAAATGGCTCCAATGAAAGTCTGACTCACATGTCTCCATTCAGTCTGATCAGATCAGTCTGTGCGTAGCCAGCACTTGACGGACACTTGGAAAGAGAATTGAAGGAGTCAGCCATGCTGATTGAAACTTTACAAACTTTTCCCTTTCACAAAAATATCCATTTGATTTCTTCTGTCAAAGATCTGTCTTGGGATTCAGGCTCTGAATGGCATGTTTGCATGCTAGAAACCTCATGTGCCCAGTGAAGGCAGCCAAATGGAAACTTCACGCCACCATATGACAAAGGGCCTGCAGTGGTAAACATTGAGGTCGGAATCACTGTGGTAGCATAGGATGTCTGCCTCTTGGCCCATGAGACAGCACATACTTGAAACTGCCTACAGTGATGTGTCATATTACGGACTCACAGACCTACATTGCGCACACACAGGCACATGACACGTATGCATGCACATGCACTCGCGCGCACGCACACACACACACACACACGCACAATGTCTGTATGCATGGACACACAAACACATCCACACACAAATGCACGCACAGTTTCATTTCTCTTTATGCACGTTGCCATGCTAAGAAAACTATGGCACGATGTAACTGTCGCCAGACCATAACACCTGGGTGACACACATACTCCCTGCGCTGCTCTACAACAGGGCCGTTTGCTCATGAATAATAAATTGTGTACAGTATCAAGATGTGACAAGGGTTTACAATTGGGCTCATATTGCAATGCTTGTAGCTCATGTGTTGAAATAGGTTTATTTTTCATCTAAACTAGTAGAAATTTTGATTTGTAACAGTTAAAAGCACCAGGTACATGATAATGATAAAGATAGTGGTAATGCAAGTTAGTATCTTAGATGGACCAAAATTCATCCACAGTTCATTTTTATCAGTTATGTTTTTTGATTCTTTGTTATAATTGATTCTCCAAGAAAGATCAATAAGTTTTTTAGCTACTTTACAACAATTCTTTGGAATTTTAATTTTGAAAAAGCATTATTCACTAAGTATATCAATCATCTGACTGACTCACTGACTTACTTTCTCAACATTATCCTTCTGTGAGGCCATGCTGTATTTGCTGGAGCACAGATTCAAACTTATTAACTGTCAATAACTCTGAAACCAAATATATTTGGGACAGACTGCAAACAGTTTGGGGATTTTCAACAATCGACATGTGATTATACCTATAAATCAGTTTTAGCTTTCTGCAGATTGTGGGAATATTGATGATGATAATGATGATGATCAACAACAATAAAAACAACACCAGGAATAAAGGGTAATGGTTATAGGTTGTACTGGAGATGAACTGATCTAATGCGCAGAGCGATGGAGAGAGACCCAGTTTCTCAGTGGAGAAGGCCATTGAGTGTTTTATTTTCGAGTGCAGCTGTTCAAATATGATTGTGGCCTACACAGATAAAAAAAGGCAGGCAGGAAAAACACACAACGCCACTTATACACACACACACACACACACACACACACACACACACACACACACACAGAGTCACTCGCTCACTCACTCACTCAGTCATTTTCTCTCTTCATCTCCCATCTCTCACTTTCTGGCTCTTACACACACATCCATCCACACTGCTCAGTTTTTTTTATTCAACCCCACCCTGCCGCCCATTCCCTCAGGGCCACATAGTAAACAGGTAAAGGCTCATTGTGAAAAGTCCCCATAGAAAATGATTCACCCGTTAAGTCTTAACATGACCTATTACAAGTGTTACGGTTTTACAGCAGGGTTAATGTATGTGGGCATTCCAGTGATTCACTGTCTGGTGGGGCTGAGCTCACCACATGTCGTACCCCCATTTAGCAACCATTATACTGTCTCAGACCATGAAAGGGGAATACCAGCACATTTCTGTTTTTGAATGTTTTTGGTCTGCCGCATGACACTGACGCTTGGCGCTGATGTCAATAGCCGCGGCGTAGAGAGAAAAGTTTGCCCCGCCTGCCCCTAAACTGTGCACAGTGTTAAAATTATTTAGTAATGAATCAATGTTTTCTTATTCTGTGTTTGTGTGTGTTGTGTTCTCCCCTCAGGACGTCCTCACTGCCCCCTCTAGATTGGCCGCTACCCAGCCAGTTTGGCCAGTATGAGCTGAAGATAGAGGTGCACCCCAAGGCCCACCACAGAGCACACTATGAGACCGAGGGCAGCCGAGGGGCTGTCAAAGCAGCATCCGGAGGTCACCCAATTGTCAAGGTAACACGCTCTTTTACATTGTCGTGCTCAACAGATGCATGATAGAAGTGCGTATCATCGCTAATGCTTTTGCGATGCAAGTATCGATAAAGTTTTTGAGGTGTGCTGCTCTTTGAAAGTCGAAGTTGAAATAGAGAGTTTTAAACACTCGGCGCACTGGCCGTGACTCAGCTCTCATTCCTGCGATGCATTTGCACCACTGCACCCTTTCCCCTGAAAACATCTAGAAAAACAAGTCAGTGCTCTAAATAAAGGGAATCTGTGTGTGTTCAAAGTGTTTACACAATGAACACCACAACAACTCCAGCGGTGTTGCTCCTAGACATCTTTCTTAAGAGGAAGAAAATACCTTTAAAATGGAATTCAAACAAAGTGGGACTGAATTTCTCCCCTGAAACTTCCTGCTCAGTGGGCACCTTTAGCCAGCTTGTCAGCCTCCTGGCCTCATGAAGTCACCCACCTCTATTGTAGTCAAAACCTGACATTACAAATACCATGACCCTAATACTAAAAATCTCAGTATTAAGACATATTTCACAAGAACAGGACAGAAAGCTATTTCACATCACATAAACACCAGTAGCTTACTCCAGTTTTCTTGTAAACAAAATAACAATCACTAATGTCCTGAGGTACGTCATAATCCACCATCCAAGGATCAAATTCCCTGTGCCCTGAGCACTTATACCAGCAGACACCTGTTGCATTAACAACATAGCCAATGCATCACCCTGGCAACTTCCAGTCATGAAACAAAGCATACGAGGTTGGCTGACGAGGATGAGACATGACCCTGAACCAAACTGACTCAGTGAATTTAGCAATTGTGTTCTGAATGATGGGCTGTTTTCCAGTCAGTAGGGATTACCTGTGCTCTTTATGGGAATAGACTATACCCAAGGGGATACAAATGTCAGTATTTGAATGACAAAAACTTTTCCACATCCTCTTCTGCCTACCTAGAAGTTGCAATCCCCTGTTCAGAATTTCTTATCTTACTTGTGCAGGACCTATGGCAGATCCCCTCTGGCCAACTGGAATGTACTGAGAGCCATTGCCAAGACTGAGGCTAAATTAATGTGGTATCAATAAATCATTGTACAGCTAGCCCATACATCAGCCGGCAGTAGTGAATGACTCCTACAGTGAGCGTCTCATTTTACATATTTGCATGTGTGGATTGTCACACAGATCCTCTCGCACAGATAGACTGTCAGTCAGCCTGCCGAAGCAGGAAGAGAGGGAGGCTGGAGGCTGTCAGTATGGTACAGGCAGCTAGTGTGTCATCTGATAGGCCTCAGTGAGACTAGGTGAGCCAACCTGCAGCTTGCACTGCTGTTCAGTAGGGCAGAGAGAGAGCGAGAGAGAGAGAGAGTGTGTGTGTGTGTGTGAGAGAGAGAGAGAGAGAGAGAGAGAGAGAGAGAGACAAAGAGAGAGAGAAAGAGAGAGAAAGAGAGAAGGGCAGTAGTGAGAGAGTTCAGTCCCATTAATATTTCAAGGCACAGAAACAGACTTCCTTTGTGTGTATGACTACAGGGCTTGCAGCAGGGCCGTGACTATTGTTGTGGCACTCCACAAAGGCAGAGCTTAGAGCTCAGCCAGTCAGCTGGTCTGTTACTTCAACAGGATCACCACATATATTTTAAGTTCCCTATACTCCATCTGTTTTACAAACTTACATCTACTCTATTAGTATTGCAGTGGTAACATTGCAACATTTTATTTTTCAGACAGTGGAACTGAAGAATCATAATTCATCTCTCAAACTCTCAATTAAATTACGTGACAGTCACCCCGCCTACCTTGTGAGAGCTGATAAGAGAACAAATTTGTTGTCTTATTTTGTTTACTAAGCAATTTTGGGCGCCACAGTCATGCAGCAGTGAAACTTCTACGATGACTGCAAAGTGTGTCTTCATAGTGAGATAAGCTTCATTCTAGGTTTTGTGTTGCTTCTTAAGCTCACTACCACTGTTACCTTTGTGCTTAATGCCTTTTAAATATACCAGTAGCATCTAACAATTGAAAATAGCTTTTATGGCTAACACTGACAACTTTTATTGCACATATAAAATAATCAACTACTACTGAAAATCCCCGTATACACGCACTCCTCAATAAGGTTTCTCCCCCACTGCAAACTCCTCCATATGGTCACCACTGCTTACAGTGGAGCCGCCGCTTCTCACAGCCGGACGTTGTGCCTCCATCAGCCAGGTCAGGCTTCTAGTTGTGTTACCTCTGATGAAAACAGGAATTTCCCCCTAACTTCAAGGTCAGTTTCCTTATCTGCTCTTTTGTACATGCACACTTGTTAAAAGCCAGTCAGAAAGCAGGACCAAGGGTTTACATGGCCCGGTAATTGGGTTTCTCCAGCAGAAACGCGGCTTGAATATGTCGATTTCTGTCTTACTGAAATCGGCGTTCTCATTTACATGGCAGTTGAGAAATCAGGCAACTGCCGTCGGAGGGTGAATAAACTGTTTGCTGAAGTGCATGTAAATATAAGTGCATGCTTTGGTATTTTCCAAATTGCTCACCCGGCCTGATTTCCCCCAAGGGTTTTATGCTTTATGTTAATTATTGTTGTGTGTGTCACCATGAAGCCATTAAATCTACCCCAGCCCCCTTTCATTTGAATATGTGATTCAGAGAAACACCAGTAGGAGTAGGACTAGTAAGACACATTTCTGTCGTATGGGCAAGGAGCCAGAGCCAGCTCAAAGTGTTCAGAACACTTGATCAAGAACACTTCTTTTCTGTATTTGGCACCAATTGGCCAGCTTATGCGCTCAAATATTTGTTTTTAATTTCGAATCAAATCTCAGATATTGAGTTTCATGAAATAATGAGGAGACCATGACAAGTGTTGTTTGTCCCTTTAGAAACAGCCTATTATCTCCTCATACATCCAGTCATTCAGCCTTGCTCTATTCTCCCTCCAGGCCAATTATTAACCATTTCAACTGCAGTTAGCCCAAGATTCTATCCTGCCATGTGTGACGATGCATAATTTAGCTGTCAATTTTTTTTTCTTCACCCAGGCATCGGCCACATTTGCCCTCATTCCTCATGCCCAGAGGGAATTGTTTGGCTATAGGATTAGTCCATCACATTTTGTAACAGCCAGTAAGGAGAGAGCTTAAGATGTTTGACTGTTGTTGTTGTGGTTGAGGTCGAGCTAGTAAGCTGTAACTCATGAGCAGCCTATTGTAGGAAGCTGTTGTTTTGCCCACCCACAGCTATGTAGCCTGCAACATTCAGCATATGACTTTCAGCAGTGGTTTTAAAGCGAACACTTGCCGGGTGAATCGTGATCGTTATTAATGTTCCCTTTAAAATTCCCCTGCAGGAGCATGTGCATGCTCTCGCAACATGACATAGCTAATGTGACTTTACATAGACATTGCACCAGAATAATTTTGGCGCACATTTCTGTCTTGACGCAGCCCACCTTTGGGTCCTGACCTAGACATTGAAAAACACTGGCATGCAGCATAAAATTAGCAGTTGGTGTGTATCATGTGAGGATAGATGATATCAGCACTTGTCTGGCAGGTTTGACAGCCAGTGCCTTCGTTTACTAAACACCCTCCCCTGTATTGTTGGTCTGTGGAGGCTCTCTTTGATGCACCATGTAGAAGGACCATACAGAAAGGTCACTCCTTCACCCTGTGATGCCATTACTGTTTATACAGCAACACATTTACTACAAAAACACATGGTGCTTTGTATTATTGTTGATGATATGCTGGTGAAACAGATTAACAAAAAAGCGCACTCAACAAGATGCTGGATATTACATCATATCTATACTAAAATGAAAATAAAACAACACAAAATATTTTAATATATAACATTTTATTTGAAGTCTGTTAAATTACTAGGGCACATTAGAGCGTATGTAGTGTTTAAAAGTCTGCTAACACAGAAATGATCTATAATGTACTGTAATGCATGTGATTTTCTGATGTACATACACATTAAATACGCTTGTTAAGTGCTTATGATGTTTCATAAGTCATGTCATGCCTCTCTTGTGAGACATTTATAGATAACTGACATTTCAGCTCGGAGCTTTTTTTAGTCACACAAATGAGAGAAAAGTGTGTCAGTTTTTACAGCAACTAGTGATTAATCATCAGACTTGGGGACAAATATTCCAGTAAGTTTTCAAATAACTGACCTCTTTAAGGGCACTGTGGCGGCTCAGTGGCTTGGATTTCCAGCCCCGGCCTTGTC
>OMLF01050258.1:0-32834 GCA_900302615.1 Holocentrus rufus
GATGAGTTTATGAGCGGGTGGATCAATCAGTGTGCGTGCATGTGTGTGTTTGTGTGTGTGTGTGTGTGTCTACATGGCCATGTTACATAAATCCTCTTGGAAGTTATTATCCTTTTTGTTATAAGATATTCCCGCTGCCATGCCCCCTTTTGCCCGACTGGCATGAACCGTTAGTCAGCTGTCCTCTGGCTCATGGCCAACCTTTCCACAAAATCTTGTGCAAGTTTGTGAATCCATTTGGAAGCGATGCACCTTTTTGTGATGGGCCACTCCCATTGCTACACCCCCTTTTAGCCAACTGGCATGAACACGAACACACACCTTCTCACACACACACACACACAAACACACCCTTGAACTAATGCCAAATTTCAGCCTCCAAGGACGAAAACTGTGGGTAAATTGACTGACTGATCAACAGAGCGACCTATAGAGCTGCTGGTTTCAGTTAAAAATGAAATCATAACTTCATCAAATTTTCTTTAGCCACCTAAACCTAGACTAACTAAAAGTTAAGTAATGATTATAATGGTGATTTAAAGCTTTGAAACTTCAAATCCATTTTTGAGCATGAACATACTTTACGGTAAACAGAAATTTCATCCCATGAAGCTACACTGGGGTTGGGAACCACCAATGATGCAGGAGGACACCTCAGTAGACTGTCCCAATTAGCAACTGTTAGCTGTCTAGAAGTTCTGGCCTTCAGGCCTCTAAAGGCCAAACCTTTGTAGACCACATCCTTAGAAGGAGGCGGCTCCTGGATTGGGACACAGCTTTCATGCATGTACACTTCAACATACGGACACAACAAACCTGAAGCCTCCTCTGAGAAGCCGCCTCCTGCTGCAGAGCCTGTTGCTGCAACGCTTTGATCTTGATTTCAGTCTGGACCCACTCACTCTCCTGATTCTTCAGTGTCTCTGGCTCTTGCTGGAATAGATGCTGAATGAAAGCCACCTGGGATCCAAGGACCTGGAACAGCTTCTGGAGCGCCCAAGAGGACAGAAATGTAAACCCAATAAATAAACCATAAGTTCATTTTAACATCATGAGGCCTCCAGTTGCACTCAGTTGGATACCTTGTGTCTGCAGAGGAGAGGCTGAAGATGGCTCTGGTTGTGGAGCTGGCTGGTCGGTTCTGTTGTTATGCATTCTTCACCCAGGTTCAGGAGGCGAGTTATCCCCTGAAGTAAGGTGCCTGAAACCTGCTGCAGCTCGGCTTTCTCCCCTGGGGACTCTTTCACATGTGTGGCCAGCACATACTGCAGAGATACAGGAGGAACACACACTTAATAGAAAATACTTACATCATCCTTATCTTGATAGGTCATTAAGAAGTGTAAATTTCTGAATTTCTTTAACACAGAGGAGACAGCTACAGACAAAATTAATACCTGTTTTGTAGTACCTGTCATAGGCTTCCAGTGTACATGAAAATATACTGCACCACAAACACCACATGGTGTAACTTATTTTGTTGAAAATCATTTGCACTCTGCTTTAAAGGAATACTCCAATGTTTTCAGCACAACACCCTTTTTCCGACATACCAAGACTGAGACAAGATGTTCGATACCGTTTTCACCTCTGTGCTTCCACTAGTTTGGTTCCTATGACTTGAAGTCTACAGGAGTCATTAGCCTACTTCCATCAAAGTGAAAAAATAATCCTTACAGCAACTCAAAAGCTGTATTATAAAAGTTGCTGTATTAACAGAACCAGTGGATGTACAGAGGTGAGAATGATATAGAACATCTTGTCTCAAGCTGGGTAAGTCGGAAAAGGGGTATTTTGCTCAAAACATTGGAGTATGCCTTTAAGGAAGAGTGCAAATGATTTTCAACAAAATAAGTTACACCCCACAGCTTTACACAGCATTTTCAGTGACTGCTCAAGGTGTTAATGGCATCAGGAGTCAGGAGGCTGGAGGCTGAGGTAGTGATGAATCAGTACAAAATGGTGCTACCACATGTCTCAATAGCGGTGAAAGAGAGATTCCTGAACATGTTCCCTTTATATATCCTTTATATTATATATTACCACAGTGGCAGTGGAACTGGCGGTGTATCAGTTCATGACCTATGAAAGTCTTTGAGCTCTGATCTCAAACACACACACACACACACACTGGTTACCTCCAATTTGGGAGCATTCTTTGGGCTGGGGTATGACTCTCTCTGTTCAAGTTCAAATCCGTCCAAAACACACAGCTGGTAAGAGGAGAGCTCCTAGGTAAGACAGATATTCAGCGTTGGTTCAGTCAATGTACAGGCTGGGTTATCATGGTTACTGGGCTGAAGATGGAGATGGCTCTGAAGGTTGGGAACTCTGAACACTGAGATGACTGTTTGGTTGAGGTGTGACCCTGTGGACCTTGGTGTCTCCAAGTGCTCATACCATTAATATGACAGATGAAAATTAACAGGGATTTAACTTCTATTTTGAAAAAGGGTTTGCATTTCAACCTCAACAGCTGAAGCTGAACACAAAAGTTAATATATTACTGTTTAGCATTACACTGCTCCTCTATGAATTGAGAAAAATTCTACAAGCCTTGGGTTTATAAAACCCTTTTAAAAGCCTTTGCCTGCTACAGCTACTTACAGCTGTTTCTTAGCTTCTTAAACATTGATATTTTGGTAATGCATGACAGAATTCTTATATCTTAGTACTAGATATCTCTGAAATACGTGAGGTTGAGCTCTGTAGCTGAGTGGAATTTCAAACCTGCTCTTGGTGTGGGAGGCCCAGGTGCGCATGGAGCTGATTCTGGGATGAGGTGAGGGCCAGCTGGGCCGTATGAAGACAGCTCTGAAGGCAGGTCACACAGTCGAGAGCCTCTGATTCCTTGGTCAAAAGCGTAGGCCTGATCTCTGACTTCATGCTGTTCAACGCCTCACCCAGGACGACCAGCTCAGTTGATAGACACTGAGCAGGAATGTAGCCAGGGACACAAAAAAGCAGAAAACAGAAGTCACCTTTTTTGACATTAATGGGAGCTGTATATCCCAAGAAAAGTTCTAAAGATCACCTCTTTATCTTCATCTCATGGTGAATGAATCAGTGTCATTTTGTTGTGAATTTCACAGTATTCTGCCTAGTTTTTCTGAATGCAAGGAAAAAGGAAATCCCTTTGCACAGAACATATGAATCATTTTTCAGTGATTCAAGATGTTCCGGCACAATACGTATGCACACGTTTGGGTTATATCACCTGCTGCCGCAGCAGCCTCAGCTGGTTGTCATCCGCAGCACTTCCAACAGGGGTCAACAGCAGGTCCGTCAGACCGTCCAGACAGAACAGGACCCTGCGTAGAGCCATGTGCAGCTCCGTTTCTGCACCAAGATGAGAGCCGCCTGCAGGGCTGACCTAGGAAATATCAATCATAAGGTCATGATGAGCCATCTAGGATTACTCAATACAATTTCTTCCAGGGTACGATTTTTTTCTTTTCAGAGGTAATTTTATTGAGGCAGAAAATAACAATTTGCATTGATTATTAGTGAATCAACAGTGACACTATGCCATTGAAATTTGATTTATTTCAAATTATAATATACCACACGTTTCACACCTCTTTCCTACTCCTGCCAAATGGAAAATTCCCCACTGTTTCAGTCTAATGACATATGACATGAAGTAATTTCCTATTCGGAAATTTCACATGAAGTTCATTCAAAGTGGGATGATTAAACAAGTAAGGAAAATGTGTGAAAAATAATTATGAATTTATAACGTAATGATAACTTCTAACCCTCTTGGGACTGGTGAAAAATCTAGTTTTGAGTCAGTCAGCAGTAAAAATATATGTGTTAAATGTTTGTATTTGACCAGACTAACATCATAGTTAAGATTTGTTCAAATTCATTTTGTTAAATTAGCTAGTTAATGTGATGGTAAATGTAATGCTGTTTAGCAGTGGACTTGGAAGACCTGAGATGTCAGATCCTTGGATGGAACATAGAGCACCAGAACTGATGATTTACCAGGTACACATGGATGATTTTGGTGTCAATGGTCTCATCACATTAACATGTAAATTTATCAACAGAAAGATCTGCCAAAAACTGGTTAATTACTGGTTAACACATCGTGTGCACCTCCACACGTGCATGCTGAGGTGTTACCTCTGTGGTTACTGCCCGTCTGAGTTGTCTTAGCATGGCAGTGGACTCCTGTGCTTCCTGAAGAACAGCAGCAGCAGATCCAGTCGTTTCCACCTCCCTCCCTGGGACCTAAACAACCACAGGAGCAACAAAGGAAGGAAGGAAGGGTGGAAAAAAGGTGAAAACTGTGCAAATTTGACCACAGATGTAGTGACTTAGAACCACCTCTGCATTCATTCATGTGGCTTTCAAGCCAAAATGATGTGAAAAAATGCATGTCAAAAAATCTTATTTTTTGCAAGAAAACTTGCCCAGAAAAAAGCCATTACTTGTCTGTCCTAGAACACAATTAATTTTAGTGGTTGTTGCATACCAGTACCTACATTTCCGAACATTCCTCTCCTCCATCCCTGCATATAAAACTGTCAACTTCATAACTTTGAACAAGAGAAGCAACAATGGGTACCAAATCTTCCTCCTCCCCTTCCTCTTTCCCTCTGTTTCTTGTCCTCTGAGGGTTTGGTTCACTGATGAAGGCATGGGAAGAGCATGGCCTAGTATCTAATTCTTTTGAATCACTTTCCATGAGCCCGTAATTACTCACTTTTGAACAGCCTGAACAGCCATATAACTATGGAAGCAGGAAATAATTGAAATGCATACTTTATTTAAGTACACTGGCTTTTCTTAAGGACCAGTTAGTGTAAAGGTTGAAACATTACACTGATTGTCCATGCGTTAGTATCTCCTTACCTTTTCCTCAACCCCTCCATTCCCTGGGCTGCTCGATGCTGAATGCTCCTCCTGAACCTTTTTGAGGGTGGTCAATTTTTGAGAGATTTGACTGTACAGGCGACTCCATCTTTGCTCCTCCTCTTCATTGCCAGCCAATCTAGGGAGTATAGGAGACAGATGCAGAGATATAAAATGATTGCAGTGCCAATTTTTTTGCTTGAGTATGTAAGTGAATTTGAGCAGTGAAACCTACCATCACCCACTCCTATGACTGGCACCCTGCCTTTTACCTGTTCTGGATCTCAGAGGGCTCCTGAGCCTGCTGGGATTCCTCCACCATGCTGCAATGACTGGTGCTGACTTCATTCTGCTTTTTAGACCCTAAGAGAGTCTCCTGAGCGTTGACAGAGAGAGAGAGAGAGCAAGGGGATAAAGTAAGACTGAAGAAAGGTTCCATTGATATTGATTTCTAAGGGATGACACTGATATTTTTGTACCAAAGCTGCTAATAGCCATCAATATACTTTGTCAGTATTCAACATTTAAAATAATGGTAAACTATGTAATTTTCCATTAAAATGTTTTTCATTGTTATCAATGTGTATAAAAACATGAAACTGTGAGAAGCTTAAGTCCGTTCTATACAGAGAAAGGCCGATCAGTTTATTTCACCTGAGTCAAACCAGCGATGTTGCTGGGGATAAAAAGCTTCTTTCACAGTGGAGTCATGCAATCAGAACACAACCTCAATTTTTATCCTTCCCGCCTTCATTTGATTGATTCTTCAGCTGCACCTGTTATCCTCCACTAGCCTCAACCAACAGTAGCAACAGTAGCTGTTATCTTGTTAGCACAACACAAATTTTGTGTTATTTTCTGTTGTGTTATTTTATCGATCAGAAGAGGCAAGGGCAAGCAAAGTGCTTCAGGCTAATATGGAACTTAAGCGAGTCATGGTGTCAGACTTTGTGGCATTAACTCTACTACTGTAAGCCTCCAAAGTATTGTTTTTTAGCAAGTGAGTTCTACAGCAATGTTAGCTAGGAAAACATTTGCTAACATAGCAGTGCTAGTAAGATCTGTAGCTATTTCAGTTCCAACAAGCGAGATATTTTCACTTTTCTAGACAGTTCATTGGTCTTAACATAGTCCAGACAATATTGTTACCCTACAAAGGGAACTAAAGCTCATCCAGCCCTGCTGGAATGGATTACAATGAAACCCAGAACAAGAATATAACTTAAACAAACAAAAGAAAACATGTTCATGGTAATTTGTGGAGTATACAGTCTGAAATCTGATATATCAGTAAATCCACTACAAGAGCTTGTCTTCTTCTACCTACCAGATGTTGATGAGGGGCTGTGGACAGAGCCAGATGTTCTTCCTTGTCCAAGGACCCTGTCACTGATGGTCTGGCTGGTATAAATGGGGTTGTAGGTCTTGCGGGAATAAACCTTGTGTCTTCCACTGCACCCACAGGCTGATGGAAGTGTGTTTTTCTACTATCTGTGTCAGTGACAAGGATTTCATGTCTTGGGATCCCATGTTGGTCCATGGCAGCAGCAGAGGTACGCCAGTCTTCAGATGCTGGACTAGCCACAGTCATTAGCAGGTCAACTGTTGTGGTTCTAGGACAAGGCACTTCACCAGCTTCAGAGGCAAGTCTAGTTTCCATTGCTACTGATCCAGTCTCCACATTTTCTGATCCAGATTCCCTGACAGCCAGCATTGTCTTCACAGGTTCCAACACTGTTTTTGCGGTTGCTGAACTTGTCTCTGCTTTGGGCAAAAACTGATGGGCCAAAGTCTCCAGTGCCTAAATTAAGATCAGATATCAGATATAATGAGAGTTCACTCAAATTCTAGAAAATGTTAGTCTTTGGTACCAGACATAAAGACCATGTTGGACAAAATCCCTGATTTCAACAATGAAGTGATGGTTTGTCAACTATTTTGTCCTGAAGAAATTACTACATTGATATAAAAAAGCTACACTTATAATTGAAGGCTATGCACACAAAAAAGGAGACAGCCAAAAAGATAATTATACATCGAACCAATCCAATGTCCGCTTCAAACAAAAATTTTATCTACCTTGACTTCTGATAGCAGATTAATTTCAGGAACATTGTCACTTTCCACAGCTGAAGCATTTGTCTCCACAAGGTCCGGGTCTAGCAGTGTCTCCTCTGGGTCCTAATATACATATGGGGTGTTTAAATATGGGCATGCACATGCACGTGCACACATACACACACCAGTGTACCATTCTTTTTGTATGTGTTTGTGTGTGTGTGCGTGTGTGTGCGTGCGTGCGTGTGTGTGTGCAAAAGGAGAGGTTTCTAAGGGGCAACATATTTAAAGCAGCTGCCCCTGACAGTTTTTAAGGCAAAATGTGTGCCTGCCTAGCACAGCCTGACATTGAGTTTGCAAACATCTGCTAAAACCACCTCTAACACCTCAACAGAACAGTAAATAAAAAGTAAATTGAAAAAATATCCAGACTGAAGGAAGACTGAGATATGAACCTGTTCAAAATATTAGTAAAGGAGGGAATATAAGAAAACAAGGAAGCCATGAAACCATGAAATTTAAAATTTGAAGTTTCATTCCAAAACATTTTCTAACCATTTTGGAGGAAATTTATTACTTAGAAGAGCTTTGAGGTTCATTGCTTATTAATAATCTCAAAATATTAAAATCTAAAAAGTGCTTCTATTCTTGGAATCTAATCAGACAGATATTGCCTTCAACAATATTTAATAGTGACGTTAACTTTAATGACAGCAAATATTTTGTGAGACAGGCAGTTTCTTTCTTTTTTTTTTACCATGTTGAATTTTGGAATGAAACTCTTCATTTGCAGCAGAATAGGCAAAGCGGTCACATGCATGTTAATATATTTTTTATGATCTTTACCTCTGGAACACTGCATGTTAGTGTGTCAGAGGACGACGAGAGAGGACTCTCTCCTTCCTCCTCATCCTCCTCTTCCTCTGAATAACACACTTGAAAAGCCTCCTGCTTTTAGTGACAGAGGCAAGTGATAATGGGTGAACACTGGTTAATAGGAGAAATGACACTGATCACAACAGGCCTGCATCCAGTGGGCACAGAAGTATTGATTTAAAGGACAATTTAACCCCAAAGTACTTTTCTAATGACTCTTAATATTCTTCTATCATTTCAAACTGTGACTTTATACCTCCAGAAAATGGCTACGTCCTCAGGGGAAATTATCCTTTTAAGCAATAACCAGAAGGAAATGTATATTTTTTTAAGGATGTATACCACCACATGAGTTCATGACCGTGTGGCTGTAAATGTTGTCAACAATTCTCACCTGCTTTTCACTGTATGTGGAATCTGAGAGAAGAGTGATTTTGTTGTTGAACTCTTATGGAGGTATGCATGCTAAAAATGTTCCGCCAATGTGAAATACTGCTTTAAGGGTTTGTTTGACCCTGAAGTTCATTCATTTTAGGGTCAGGATTGTATCAAGCAGGTTTAATCAATCCCAGACAAGAGGTGGAACCAATACTGATCACCAAATCTGTCCCATGTTAGCTATAAAACTAACCCTGGGCTATAAAACTAACCCTGGGATCCCTGAACTTGGTGATTTTCGTTTGAGTTGTTAAATCAAACGCCACTGTCACACATGCATTATTAGTTTTGTTAATACTTGGCAGGGGACTCTGTGTTACCTGGACAGAGTGTGTTGTGTCTCCAGGTAGGTAAAAGGCTCCTGTTGTGGTTATGCTGACGTCTCTGGGGATCATTCCTTCAGCTTCCTCCTCCTCTCTAATCTTGCTCTTTGATATAAAAAGAGACAAACAATAAGACACAAAGACAGAGAATGACCAAGCATCAACATATTTAAGATGGTGCAACAATATATTCTATAGATGGTAGGAGCTATAAGCGCTGAACATATGTGTTCAGCAGTTACAGTCCCAACGACTTAAAAAAAAAAAATCCAAGATGTGTATTTCAAATACAGGATACAATAAATAAGACAGCTTCACAATTGCTGTAAGGTTGTTTTTTTTCACTTTGACAGAGCTAGGCTAGGGACTCCTGTAGACTTCAAATCTTTATGCTAAGCTAACATGAAATGCTATCCATAGAAACCAAAGCAATGGACATACAGAGGTGAAAATGGTATTGAACATCTCGGTGTCTTGTAAGTCAGAAAAAGGGCCCAAAACATTGGAATATTCCTTTAAGTTACAAGGTAAAAATTCATATATTACGGATAATGTCCAGTGAGTCCAGTGAGCCAGTCAACAGGAGGCAACAAGACCCTGACATGAGGCAGAGGCCATTCTGGTTGCCTTGACAGGGCTCCTTGTACATTATCCTGCTATGTAAATTGTTCCATTGATTGAAATATTGATTTAAACTAATTCTAATGTAAGCTAAAGTAATTTGAAAGGTTTCTTGCTCGGCCCACAGAATCCTTCTGTCAGATTCAGCAAAACCATGGAATAAACTGTTATAAGTACTCATCAAACACCTGTTGCCTAATTAAAATGCAAAGCAGGAAAAGAAGTTTGTATCAAATTTCTTCCAGTAGAATGACAAATAAAAATCCACTTGATTTGCCTGTGTAGTCGTGCTAAAACCACACCTCACCTCCAGCAGTGTGGCCTGTTGTGTGAGCTCTTCCAGCTCCTGGAGTTGTTGGAAGAGCAGACTGGCTCTGGGGAAGATGAGCAGGCTCTCCTCTGTCCCCTGTGGCAGTCCCAGCTCACCTTTACACGTCTCCATCTCCTCCAGTGTCCGCCGCATCGACTTCAGATTGGCCAAGATCACCTTCATGGTGAAAGGAAAAAATGTGTGAGTTTTATAGTTTTGAGCAATACTTCATCTTGGGTTAGATTAACATATCAGTTTACTGATATATCAACATCTGATATTGGTCTTTTTTGAATGTTGTTCATATGATGGAGGTTCCTCCCTAAACACTGGTCCATGAAAACGTTCTGCTAAACTTTTTGTAATGCCCTCACCAAAATGGTCACAGATTTTACATATTAAATGTTACATGTTACATGTTAAAAGAGGAAGCTCCTGTCATCTAGTGGCTCCAGAAAAGCTCATAACCCTTTCCAACTCAATGTATGTCAATGGGACCAATCAATTTTTTTCTACATAAAGTTACAGTTACAGTTCAATAGCTAATTTTGTTACAATAAAATGTCACTTAACACATTTTTATAGACTTGCTTTTATGTTGCACACTTTAGATCTATAATTTATTAATTGTTTGTATGTCTCTCATAAGTGGTATAGTGCTAAATATATCACACTCTCATTAGTGCGATATAGAAAGTTACTACTACTACAGCTACTATTACTACCCATACTACTAGTACTACTACTGCTAATATAATAATAACAATAATAATGAAACTACCTTTTTAATATTATTTTTACAATATTAGTTGTAGTATGAGTATATAATGATGTAATAGGTCAATGATAAAAACTCACCTGCCGGTTTTGAAGATGCTCCATCAGCGTGATGTTGGAGTTGTCCAAGGAGGATAAAATTGTTCTGATCTTTGTTAGATTTTTCTCCATAGTCTTCAGCTCTGCTTCAATGGCATCTACCACCTGAGAAGGAGATTGGCAATAACATTTTTCATAGACTTTGGAAATAATCAAAAATAAAGCAATAAAAACAGAACAACAACTTGATTCTTAACATACCCCTGCAGGTTCAGGTTCAATAAGCTAGTGAGAAAATGCTGCATTAGCTACGAGTTTGCAGGATTACTAAATCTGAATTACATTACCACAAATTGCGTGTGGTAATGTGTGTTTCTTTTAAACTTAAAGGTTCACTGGGCAAGTTTTTTTATTTAAAAATACACTTGTCTCAGCCTAAATCATGGAGAGTGGCTGCAACAGAGCAGAGGGTCTCATCTCCTTCACATTTTTTTGGAATTGGCCTTTTTAGTTTTAGATCAAAGCTGTTTCTTACTGCAGCAGCCTGCAGGAGCTGCTCCAGGGGCCCTGCAATGTTGCGTTGCATGATGCAGACTTGGCTGTCGGTCTGGGCCAGGCTGTCCTCCTGAGTGCCGATGTCACACACAGCAGAGACCTCATCCAGCAGCGGCCTGAAACCCTCTAGGGTGGCCCTGATCCTCTCAGAGTCATCCATTACAAGCTGCAGGATGTTGAGTTACAAGTAAGAGCTTGTAGATCATTTTGCAAATACATTAATAATTTCCATTCAGGCGATTGGGTAGCCTGGAACCAGGACTGAATTGTAAGCAAACCTCACATTCAAAAATCAATTTAAGATCAAATATGAATGGAAATAAAATTGTTGCAACAGCAAATAATAATTCAATACAATAAATAAAAAGCAGAATAAAATGGGAGTATTAAAGGTAACCTAATTGAATGAAAGGTATAAAAATTTATAAATTATGGCATGTATGCAATGGCTTCAAAATGACAGCAGTAACATATTTAGCATAAATAAATCCCGTCAGCAATAGCAATTTGGATAAATCAACATGGGCAAAGCGGGGCCTGTGACTCTTTCATTTAGTAAAAATTCTCTGATTGCTTTGGATGCTCTAACTCGGTAACAGTTCACATCTTGTTTCAAGGCAAAATATTACAGACTGCAATTTAAAACTGAGATGAATTTACAACTACAAACAAGAACATGCTACAAACAACTTGCTGAATCATTTACAGGGTGTGTCTGATAGATTGGTGTGAGTGTGTATACAAGCTGCATACAGCAGCAAGTCTACAGGCATTTCATTTATGTTTGTTTTGCTTGTTGGTACCTGCAGTGAGTTTGCATGACTCTGCAGGCTCCTGGCTGTTGTGTACGAACAGGGAGTGCTGAGCCAAGACTGTGCCTCCTCTAACCAGCAGGTGGCGCCACGGAGCATGTCCTCAAACTCTTGAAGACATGTTGGAATCTGAGACAGAGCAAAATGAACAAGAAAAAAAAGCAGCAGAGGACTGTTTTACATGTGTCTTAAAAGACATAAGTTACAAATTTTAGAACCTTGCGCAGTTTGTGGCTTTTTGATGATTTGTTCATTTCAAACCACCCCATCTCAAAATGAAACAAACTTTGCAGGTTTCAGGTTTTTCTTTGACTGAGCTATCAGCTCTCATAACTTCTGGTGAAATCTGGCGATACAATATGTATCAACCATTGCAGACTTTGTCAATTTACCCTTTATCCATTTACTTGTGATTTGACCTGGAAAACTCATACCACCTGTGTACCTGTGTTCAGTTTACAAACGAGGGTTTGTAGTTAAAGGAATACTCAAAATATCCCTTTTCTGACTTACCAAGACAAAGACAAGATGTTTGAGAGCATTTTACCTCTGTATCCACGGCTTCGGTTCTGATAGGTAGCATTTTGTCTTAGCTTAGCATAAAGACTTGAAGTCCACAGAAGTCATTAGTCTATACTGTGTAAATAAGACAGCTTTGGAGTTGCTGTTAGCTTTATTTTTTCACTTTGACAGAGGTAGGCGAACAACTCCTGTAGACTTCAAGTCTTTATGCTAAGCTAATACAAAATGCTACCTATCGCAACTGAAGCAGTAGATACAGAGGTGAAAATGCTCAGAAAAAGGGTATATTGCCCAAAACTTTGGAGTAGTCCTTTATGTAGCATGTGTCTAACCTTGCTGAGAAAGGCGGTGCGCTGCTCGGCCACCCGTGCTGCATCCTGGTAGAGCTGCAGCGGCTCGACGAGCTGGTCCATGAGGAGGTGGGCTTGATCTGGCTGCTCCTCCACAAGGTCATGCACCTCGCTCTCCAGGAGCGTCAAGTGGCTGTGCCATGCATCCAGCTCATCCCACACATGCTGGACAATGGAGGATTTATAGAAAGTTTTCAGGTGGCAGAACATATGCTCTGGTGGTCATATTGGAGGTCATCAGCTCTTGAGCAACAGTAGCTGTGAAGAGCAAACTGTGCTTCTAAGTGTACAACTTGGCTGACCCAACAGAGCTAAATAGATACAGGAATTTTCTGTACTGTTTTTGGTTGCAAAATGATCACTTGAATTTCTAGTAAATGTTGTGTATTGGAAATGTTGAAAAAGTGTTAGTGGCTAGTTGGTGGGAAAATAACATTTGTAACTTTGGGAGAAAGTAGTTTGTGCTCACAGTTTTAGACCATTCGAATTCATGCAAAATTAAAATGTGAAATTTAAATGTGATGGGTAATGCCTTTGAATAATAAAGTTAGATTCAAAAGAAAAACAAATGAAACTAAATGAGATAGGAAAAAAATGAAAAACTGCGTAGTGACAATGGTGCTCTTAATATGTGAAGAAACTTTTGACAAATATGGCCAGTAATGACTCACACAGAAATGGCATATCCACAGCAGAAAACCCTATTATTTCAGAAATTATTTCAATAATTGTAATATTTCAGCTGTTATGTACACACACACACACACACACACACACACACACACACACACACACCTTGAGTGTGTTTTGAGCCTCAGTGACCGTTGGACTCCTCTGCTTCAGTATTGTCTTCACTTCCTCCAGCCCAGAGTGTAGTTCCTTGACTTTGCTAGTTAGCTTACGCACTGGATCGCTTCTCTCCAGTATCTGCAGAATGATCACAGATACACACACGCACACACGCACACACGAACGCACGCACACACGCGCACACACACACACACACACACACACACACAAACCAGGAGACATGTAAAGAACTGCTCTGCTTCATGTACATACAGTTACATTATTCACAACTGGAAGCTGCTGAGGTTCCCAGTCTTCCATGGTTGACTGCTGAGAAAACCAGTCTTCTACTCAAGGGAAAACTGAGCAACTCCTGTAGGATCCTCACAGCTATTCCTGGATTTGAGCCAATTGTCTACCAATTACAAGCCCACGTCTGTAACCTCTAGGCTTCCACCAGAAACCCTAGCCTTATTTGTAGCCTTCTCTGAAAGTGAGCTGGAGAATTTGCCCAAGATTGCCAAATATATGGACAATCAACTCACAAACATACTCAAGATATCCAATGGATCCTATGAGCTGGTATCCCCAGAAAAAAACCATTCAAAATAAAATAAAATGGAATAATAATAATAATAATAATAATAATAATAATAATAATAATAATAATAGTAGTAGTAGTAAAAGCGCATTAAAATGAAATGATATTCTAAAAATTATAGGACTCTAGGTAAGTATTTAACAAGTATAGCATATATGATTTTAAATACTGTTCTGAATTATGCAAAGTAATAGTAACAGTATCTGTGAAACTATAAATACAGACTCACTGAATCCAGTTCTACCTGACATTGAAAATACTTCTTCGCTACTGCCTATTCGCCATACACGTACACAAAGCAAAGACAGAGTTTTCGGTGTGAGATGACAGATTACATGATGTTCCTGTTGTTCCTGTTACCTTCTCTTCTGCACTCTGTAGGGAGAGCTGAACTTCTTGTATCCGCCTGCTGATATCAGTTGGAAGCTCAGCGTACCTGCTCTGCGTACTGTCCATGATGCACTGCAGGTTGGCCTTATAAGAAAGCAAGTCCTTTCTGAGCTTCTGTGTAGAAATGCATGGTGGAAAAATGGAAGAGAAAGAAAGAAAGAGAAAGAGAGTGGCAGGGTCAAATGCTTCCCCTCAAAACTCATTTAACTGATTTCCCCAATTAAAGGTAAGCTAACAGTCCCTCACACGCAAACGAACAAACTTAATGTGACATTAGTACAGCATGAGTGCACAAACAGAAGGCTCTGAACTTGAAGAAAAAATAACCCAACGGCTCTGAATAGATCTAGTTTATTTTGAACATTTGTTTATCAAGAGCCTGCTGTAATAATAAATGAGTCATAACCCCGAAGCTCACAGAAAGTGTGTTCCCATTTGCTGTGGACTACTGCTTTTGAAAATGTACACTGACCATTCGCAGATGAGACCGTTCAGACCGTTGGAGTACATATGAAAAGACCACTTATGACTAGGCTGTAATCTAATTAGTGCAGCTCCATGGGGTCTGTGGCTGCAACTGACAAAAACAGGCCTGCAAACGAGTTTATGCATCTCTATGGACTTTGACAGGATTTGTAAATAGACCCTGATGCCACTCTGTAATTTAATGTCTTGTACTGTAGACAAAATTATGATTCATAAAATTATAGTTTCATAGCCATTAGCAATTAGCCATTATCTTACTGGTACAGCATTAATAATATAATTTTTTTTTTATTATTGGCACACCTCTAAAAAAAAACATTCCAACATTTTGGGCAAAAGACCCTTTTTCGGACTTACCCAGACTGAGACAAGATGTTTGATATCACTTTCACCTCTGTATGTACACTGGTTTGGTTCTGATGGTTAGCATTTTGTGTTAGCTTAGCATAAAGAATTGAAATCTACCCGAGTTATTAGCCTAGCTCCCTCAATTCCAAGACATGTATTTTATTACCGTGTACGACACATGAAATATTGTGTAAATAAGACAGCTTCAGAGTTGCTGTAAGGTTTATTTTTTCGAAGCGCCTGCAGAGGTGAAAATGTTATCAAACATTTTGTTGCATTGTGGGTAAGTCGGACAAAGGGTATTTTGCCAAAAATGTTGGAGTATTCCTTTAACAACCCATAAAAAGGTTGTTAAAAGTCACAATGTTTTCACAATGAACAGTGAGTACAAAGGGATTACGCTGGTATTATTTAAGTCAACATTAATTTCCAACTGTCAGACTGTAAAGCATGAAAAGGACTGTAACCTGTTGTTGGCGTGGATTCAAACTGGCCTCCAGAGCAGGGAGCATGGCTAACACATTTTGCTCCACATCTCTGATCTCCTCCTGGACTTGCTGTCTCTCTTGCTCTTCTGCCTGGGCTGATGCTAGCACCTCCAGGTTCTTCTCTTTCAAGCTGCGGAGAACATTATCTACTCAGCATCCCTTGTCATGCATATAATCTTTTATAAAAAGTTTCCACATGTATGATGTAAGTCTCACACCTCCTGAAGCTCTCTTGGATCTTGACCAGTCTTTGGCCCACAGGCCCAGCTCCTGTATCTCTGGTATCCTGGGGACTGGATAAGCTCAGAGCATGTTCCAGACGATGTTCCAGGGAGGCCAAGGACTGCTGCTCCTGCTCCAGCCCAGCCTGATGGATCTCAGCCTGGGCCAGGAGCTCCTGGGGTTCCCCCTGGGTGGAGCTCATGGTGGGGGAATCAGACATCTCCGCCTGAAGACTGGCCAAAGAACTGCAGCACTGCTCAATCTAAAGAAAATAGTTTAACCTTCAATATTTTTTAACTGTATTCATTTTATCTATAAGTTGCACTGACTCAGTTTGTTCAAAGAGAACAATAAAATTCATCTTATTTTATACAGTAGGTCCACTTGAGTAAACCTTGTCTAAAAGAAGAGCAAGTGGGCAATCTGAGACCAGTGTTTATGTGGTAGGTAAAGATGACTTCAATTTCAGGTAGAAAACTACAGACATAGTCTTGCCCATGCAAAAACTGACAAATATCTTTACCTCTTTACCATTTGGGTGACAAAACAATGTGATATATGGATGGTTTGATGCCATAATCCTAAGAAAACAAATGTTATGTGGTGCTGATTTAGCATTCATTGATTTTCTTCAGGATTTAACCATCCATGTTACATCAGATCATTTTTAAGTATAAAAACTCTGAAAGTGCCTGCAGACAGTACAACTCACACTGGTGGTGATGTCCTTCCATTCCTCTTCTCTCTGCTCCGAGTGTGCCATCAGGAGGCCAACACCACGTCGTAATGATATCCAGCGCCTCCAGAGGGCACTCAGCTCTCCGTCCTTGCCAACCCCACAGCCCTGCATTGGACATCCAGCTCTCAGTTCGTCTATCTTCCCAGCAAGGCCACGGAGATCCTCCATCAGCAACTTCAAGTAGAGATGAAGAAGTTTGAGTTTGAGTCAGGCAGTGTTCTAACGGTGTTTGACCCAGGTCTGAAAAATCTTTGTTTTTACTTGTTTGGAGGACCAGATAGATGGCACACACTCCCAAAGGATAATTCAAATAATGCCAGGTATATATATTTTTTTCCCTTTCAAATGCAATCCTTTGAGTGTTCGTGCATTCTGGCACTCAAACCTCTGGAACTTCAAACAGATCAAAGCGAAAGCAAAGATTTACTTATAAATACAAACTCTCAAAATATCTGGCATGTTCATACAAAGCTCAGTGGATCCAGTATCCACAAACGTCATTTAATGAATACTGTATCACATTTACTAATCAGTGGTGGATTAATGCATCTAATGCATCTAACTTACCTTAGCTCTCTTTTGTTGCTCAACACACTTTTCATATGAAGTCACATGTTCTGCAGCACACTCTGACAGCCTGGACTCAAACCTGGAAAGAAGTTGCCGCATGTCCTCATGACACATCTCGTGGCTGTGCTCTCTCATTGCACACCTACAGTATGAGGTAAGAGATAAATCACTGATGGAGCTGAAGGCATTAAGCACAAATCAAAAGCATATTTCATTTTTATTGCTAATTGTAATATTAATATTGATGGTGGGTTTTTTTTTACATGCCCTGTCCCTTCACAGTCTGTAACGTGCCACTAATCGAACATGTATTTCCACCGGCACATGACAGCATTCATATTGACAAGTCAACATACAGTGAACATACAGTGGGGAAAAAAGCCTACCGCTGCAGGGCATCCAGCCTGAGCTGGGCCTGGGCCTCCAGTGTAGCTCTTCCAACCAACAGTTGACTTAAGATGCCAATGTGGAGCTGTTCAGTCTTTGGGTGAGAGAGGCAGGGTTGCTGGGGTAACAGTTCCATAAGGTGACGGATATGAGCCTGGAGACCATCTTCTAGGGTAGCAAGAGCGTGCTGGGTCTGCCTTTTCTCCTCAGCACAGTCCAAAAACCCTCCAGGAGCTGACAAAAAGGTGGCTTCAGCATTGTGAAGGAAGCCTATGGCTCCTTGAGCAGCCCATAAGTAATCCTTCAAGGATTCTCGAGCCTGAGACAAACTCTCCTGTTGGATACAGGTTAAATGATTCAGCATATTTTACAATGACAACAAATGCATACTAAATAACCGAGTTCAAAAAGGCTAAAAAGTGAATAATCCAAAAATATTTTAGCTTACCACATGTGAATGGCACTTCTGCATGGTTGCATCTCTGAGGGAGTACAGTTCCTCATGGGTGCTCATGTTAATTTTTTCTTTCTGTCCCAGTGCCTCTAACACCCGCATCCCAGACTCCAAGTTTCTCCAAATGACCCAACACCTCTGTAGTTTAATATCTATGGCCTTTTCATCTGGGTCCACTGGCTCTGCTCCCTCCAGATCCAGCTTTGCTCTTTGGAAATGCTCTATCAAAACAGGAAGCTCAGTGTGGAAGTGCAGACCATCCAGAAGTTTGAGCTCCAGATTTTTGATATCATCTACAACAGCATGTTCCCAGGAGTCCAAAGTTTCAACAGTGCAATGAATCCTCTCCCTCTCTGAATTAAGCTGAGATGGGTGCAAGTCTTGAGCTATGACCTCCAGCTGATCAGCAGCTTCTTGACAATGTGTCTTCACCAAAGGAAGTTCAACCAAGAGTGTCTGGCATAGTCTGAACCTCTCTTCCACACTGACTGTTTTATCTTTGGAGTGTTTGATTTTCCCTTTGACAGTGTCTCTAGATTCCTCCATTTGTTTCTGGAGGTGCATATACTTCTCTTGCTCCAAGGCACGTTTACTAAGAGATTTAGACCTGTCTTGCAGTTCACCAATGGTGCACAACAGTGAGCTTCGCTTGGCTTCCTGGCAGTGTTGAAGCTCTTGTATTTGACATTGATGTTCCATTAACATGTGTTTCAATGGTTCAGTAGCTGAAAGGGTGTCCTTTGTTAAAGGGAATGTTTGCTGCTCAAGGTCAGAAGATATCTGCTTCAAGCTAGTCTGGATGGTGGTGAACTCCATATCTGAAGAGGTCCGCTCATGTATAAGCTCCTCTAATTCCCAGCTGGCTGATTGCTCATGAGCTAGTAATCCATCTAACTCTGTCCAAAGACCTGAGAGCCTGTTCACCAGGTAGCGGCTCTCTGCTGGACTTAGCCCTATTGCTGTTTCCCTACTATTCTCTGCCAGATTCTCCACCAGAACTTTTTGGCTCCTTATCTCCTCAGTGGCTAATTTGTGCATCCTAAGCTTGCTCTCCAGATTTAGGATGTTGGCTTTTGAAATGTTTTCAACATGGGCACAGGGGGCTCTTTTAACATGTGCTTCTGCTAGCCAGACATCCATATCAGCGAGCTGGTGAAGCAGCTTCTCTCTCTCCTGCAGGTTTTTCTTCATGATGTCCAGAGCATGAGCAGAACTGTCAGCAATGGCTTCATAGAGGCCTTCTATTGTCTTTAGTGAGGTTAGCACTTGCCCAGTGTCCTCCTTTTCCATTTCAGAGGCCAAGGCTTTTATTTCTTCAACTTCTTCTTGCATCTTTGACTGTCTAGACAAAATATCAGTTTGAAGTTTCTTCATCTCAACAATTTGGATACGAGCCTCCTCAGGGAAAAGGGACAACTTTTTTCCAAATGTGATTTGGTTCTCTGCCTGCTTGGCCCATATGACCAAGTCTTTTAAGTGCTTGTTGATTTTAGCAGAAGAAGTGCCACCAATACTGGGTGATGAAGTGTCGAGCTGGCTCTTGGTGACATTGAGCAAGGACCTCAACTTCTGAAGAACACGTTCAATCTCATACTTTTCTTTCCTACCTAAAGAGAAGTATTCATGAGCTTCTGACTGCGACTGTAAGTGTAGATACTGCTGGTTGTACAGTTTCAGGTCTGTGGTCAGGCAAGCAGGTTCTAACGTGATTTTGCTGTCAGGGATTGGCTGAGAGGACTGCAAGAAAGTACTAGATTTCTGAAGAGCTTCAAGCTTGGTCTGAAGTTGCTCAGCCTCTTTTATAAGGAGGGAGTACTGAGAGGACGAGTTTGAAGCATGTCTCAGAGCTCTTTTGATACTCCCCTCTAAAAGCCTCCATTCTTCCTGGATATCGCCAAGCTGGGCAAGGAGAGCACCTGAACTTTCAACTTCACTCAAGTGGACCGACAATTGGCCACTCAACCTGAGCAGCTCTTCCATCATGCCTTTCTTTTGCTCCATGGTTCGTAGAAGAACACGGAGGCTTTCAGCTTGAAGGACACTGCTTCCGAAAACATTTCTGACAAAACCCAGAGAAAAGAATGTGAGTGCATATCAAGTACATCTTATTACTATCACTATCAAGTAAGTATGGCGATAAAATGAAGCTTAGCGTAAATTCAGTTCAGAAGACTAGTTCATTCATAGCATAGCAACTATCTCCTCTACCGTTCATGAACTACTTCCTGACTAATCAGTTAAGGCTACATCTCTTTAGTTCTGCTTCATTCACGAATTATATATCTATAGCCCCAGGAGATAATTATTTTTATTATTGCCTTTTCTCCCCATTCTTGGGCAGCAGCTTCAAACAAAGTCCATGCCAAAGTTCGATACATTAAAGCTTTTTGAATTCATAAACCTAGTCTCTCCTGACTGAATTGCAGCAAAAGCTAACTTTTTTAAGACACAGGATTACTTACAAGCTCATTTTTTCCTTCTCAGCAGCCAGAACCTCCAGTAATGCTCTGGTGGCCTTCATCTGTCTGTGATACTTTCTGACTTGGTCCAGCTGTGCTGCTTTAACCTGTACTGTGGCAGAGGCATCCAGCAGTGCAGCACTCCATTGCCCCTCCTGGGTTTTTAGGGCCTCTGGGTCACACTTTCTGCCAGCACTCATAGAGTTCATTGTAGCTACTTGCTCCAGCACACAATGTTTGTAGTCCTACATTAGACAGCAAACAAGCAGACTTTAAACTATTGTACAGTAATGCCTGTTGTGACAAACTCATAGAGCAAATGTTATGTTGTAGAATAGATGTAGTTTTACTTTAGTTTATTTAGCACCACTGCCAATTGCCAACAAACTAAAACCTTTTGTGGAATGGAAGCTAGAGAAAATATACTTGAAGAATAAGATACTCATACAGAGTGGGCACTATGAATAAAGAAAGAAAAGATTCAATTGAAAAAAAGAAAAGACCTAGATAGGAGTAAATATGTAAAACCCATACCTCTGCCTCATCCACTTGTTTGGACATGGCTGTGACATTGAGCTGGGCTGGCTGATAGCGGCATGCCAGAACTTTCAGGACAGTTCGCACCAATCGAATCTCTGGTTCACTGGGAGAGGACTCCATGTACCAAGTTAAATCCATGTCTTGTGTCCTCTACAACATAGTGATAATAATGTTAAAAGCAAGAACTAGGCCATAAGACCAAAGACGTTCATCAAATTAGTATGTGCTGTTTACTGGTCTAAAAACTTGAAAGACTACCCTATTGGCAGACTAAAAGAAATCATAAACAGATAGAAAATTATTAATTTACAAACTGAGCCTCAAGGACTACAGCATTAACTGGAGATTTTGGAGTTGTATTCTATCCTTTCACATTTATTGTGTGTGGTTTACATCTTTTAGTTTTCTTCTTGCGCCAGGGGTATTATCTGCTCATATGCACATAAAATACTTTAATATTTCTAAAATTATACAGAATCATTCTTAGCATCAAAATGCAGTTATGCAAGTTACTGCATACAGTACATAATTAAGCCCCTGCTAATGACCCTGCAGGAAGTCCCTGTGGCTCATAGCTCCTTCCTGTGCACCTTCCTGTCAAAGGCATCATGGGAATACAGTATCATCAAATCCCAAGGTACACTACTTTAAACTTCCACTCTTATCTGTTCACTGAGGCATGCATTTACACTTGATGTCTTGCCATTTGTAGACTCTTGGGAATTATCCACTTATATTTCAAAACATGTAACTCATACCATTTAGGACAGAATTTCATTCATTTCTATGTCAGTTTAATACAATATGTGCATCCATATAGATGTGTGTAATGAACATGTGAATGTATATTCTCTGTCTCTCCCTTTCATTGCTGCAACTGCATATTCAACTAACTTTTTCTGCACAAATTCTGACAAGTTACAACAGAACCTTGAAAAATCAGTGAATTTCCCAGAACAAAATACTTATGCATTACAAAATATCAAGTCTACTGTAGTTTCAACACAACAAGTACTTTCTCCAGCTAAAGCTAGCCGAAACAATACTCACATTAATAATGTCACTCCTTTCCACCAAGCTCTGTATCTCAGACAAAATCTCCTGCATGGTGGAACAGTGTTTGTCTGGTAATTTCTGGTGTCTGGTGTCCAGTAATCCACCTGTCCTCTCCCCAGCCCCAAAATCGGATGGCAACCCCAGTGCCCCTTTCTCTGGCTCCATGCCCTCTTGCATCTGAGGGAACATGCACAAAAGTCCAGGGTGGTGTCACATTTTAGCCTTCTTCTGCCCCGTGTTTGGCTCAAGATAATAACAGGGCTTCCTGTTCTTTCCTGGTTCCACAGCAGTGAACAGTATTGTGTTGATGGTAGCCCTGCCAGTCAGTACAGCTATTAACACAAGAATGTGCCTGGGTAGGGAGCTGTCTGCCCTGAGGGAGAACTGCTGAGTTACAAACCATTTATTTTAAAAAGTACTCTGACTCTATACCACCTCTGAGGGAATCACTGCTCTGTCACGCCTTTGTTAGACAGAACACACACCTACAGTACAGTTTAATGTGACCTGTCAGCCCATTAGATCAGAAACTAGGGAGGTGTCTTTTAAAAGTGTTTTGACACGACCAAGGCGCGCCTTAGAGTGAGGCGTAGGTAGAATGGGACATGGATTTGAAATAATAGCTGAGGGATTTGACTTGGAAAAAAAACAGTATTTCCTTATTCTCACAGGAGAACTTTTCTATGTTTAAGTGAAGGCTCGACTGACACGTTTATAGTATATCTTAATTGGTTCTGTTGCAAACAGTGTTCATATAAACAGTTCAACAGTTTGTAAATGGCAGTTGAAAATGGTGATACCTGTTAGAAGAAGCATGGTGCATGAGGTGCTGACGTTCAAAGCCTGGCTGGTACATTTTACTAATCTAGAATTGGTCATTTAAAATTTATTCTGAATAATAAGGTAGAGAATATGCAGCAACATAGAAGGAGTAACTTAACATCTGATCGGGTATTTCATCTATAGTACAAATGTACCTTTTTCTGGAGAAAACTTAATTCTTGACACAGTGTAAAGAATGTTCCACGTAGAGATAAATGCCAGACTTAAATCTATGATTGGACCTTGGCTAAATTGTGACTTCCAAATGCCAAATGGTAGAAAGACTTGCTGATGGAATAAGCCTCCTATAAACAAATAATAAGTTCCAGGTGGATTTTAAGGTAAAATTACAGTGAGAAAAATGTCAGAAAAATCTAAGAAAATACAACAACAACCACCTGGCTGTTTCACCGATCACACACCCACTCAAGCCTTAAGTAGCAGGAGAGGTAAGGTAAGGAAAGGAAAATGGCCTGTAAATGTCAAAGAAGACATTGTTTCTAACTGTCTGTTATATAAGCAAGGACTGTAGTTTTAGTTGGGGATGAGTCTTGTGCCAGCAAACATGATAGATAGCCATGCCAACTGTTTTAAGTTCATTCAAAAGTGATGATGGATGGGATTAAAACTATAAAGAAGTGAGTAACCAGCTTCTTAAACTTGGTAATTCCCTAACATTATTCTTAATATTGTAGCGCTGAAGCAAGCTACAGCATTGTTATCAATTATGTGTTGCCTGTAAAGAAGAAGAAGATGGAAAATAATTGAAGGAATACTCCACTGGTTCGGTTCCTATGGGTAGCATTTCATATTAGCTTAGCATAAAGACTTGAAGTCTACAGGAGTCATTAGCCTAGCTCTGTCAAAGTGAAAAAAATTTACCTTAGAGCAACTCCAAAGCTGTGTTATTTGCACAATATATCGTGTATTTGTAATAAACATCTTGGAATTTAAAAAAAACAAAACAAGGGTCGTTTTAGGAGTACTTAGATGGTATTACCTATAGATGATAGGAACTATAACCACTGAACATATGTGATCATCAGTTATAGTTCCGACCATATAACTTCTCCTAAAATGACTCTTTTTCCAATGCGTGTATTTCATTACCATGTAATACATGATATATTGTGTCTGTTCAGCTGTTATAGTTCCTACCATCTATAGTTACAACCATCTAAGAACTCCAAAAACAACCTGTTTTAAAAAATAAATGAATAAATAAATAAATAAAATAAAGATGTGTATCTCAAATACACATGATACACTGTGTAAATAAGACAGCTTCAGAGTTGCTGTAAGGTTTATTTTTTTCACTTTGACGGAGCTAGGCTAATGACTCCTGTAGACTTCAAGTCTTTATGCTAAGCTAACACAAAATGCTATCCATCAGAACTGAACCAGTGGACATACAGGGGTGAAAATGGTATTGAACATCGTCTTAGGATTATTTTGCCCAAAACATTGGAATATTCCTTTAATTCTTCTCCCGCTTCTTCTTATTATTATCTCTTTCCAGGGACCACATAATTTATTATGACACTGAGGCTTACTTCAGCGCTAATCAGTGGAGCGTATTGTGAAGCTTTCCTCAGCTTGATTACACAAGCACACAAAATATACAATGTGAATTAAGTTGAACAAAATCTATGAGCCATAAAATGTCTCTCATTTGCATTTTGAGGATGGAGTCAGAGAGAACATATAGAGTGGAATTATGCTAAAAAAGTGAAATTAAATACAATAAAAAAACAACTTTTACCTGTCCCTCTGGCTCCTCTGTAGCAATGAGCAATGCAGATAACTGTGATTCACTGTCTGCTTTCTGATGCATGGCATTGTCTTGTAGACGTTCTGACACATATGAATCTTTGGTCTCTGCGCATTCAGTATCAGTCATTTCTTCTCTGTTTTTACTGTCTGTCATCCTTTTATATCCAGTGCCTCTGGTTTCTGTCTGTGCAGCGTCAGTAGCCATCATCTGCCGCCCGTCTGTGCTGTCAGTGACAGGTAGCTGTGTTTGGCTTGATGTGCCTGCTTTCAGTGGTTGCACTGGGCCATCCACGGTGCATGAGTTATCTGCCTGCTCTTCTGTGTGATGGAGGCCTGTCATCTCTTCTTGCATGATGCCAGGAAAAGTTGCCACCTGTACTGTTTCTGACAGAGCTGTGCCTGTGAGTTCAGCTTCAGCAAAAGAGCTGCATGAGTTGGGGGAATTCAATACCTTACTGTCTGTGAATTCGGGACTTCGGGAATTTGAGGTTTTCATTTCTTTACACTGCAATTTGGCACCTGGAAATTTTAATTCCTCCAATTCGGTGCTTTCTAAGGCCAAGGGGTTTTCTGGCAATGAATCTTCTGATTGAAGGATATTAAAATCAAGGCTTTTCTGTGCTGGCTCATCTGTTTCAGCATAGTTTAATGCAGTGTTTTCCCTTGGCTTTATGTTCTGTGGCTGACATTGAGGCAACTCCGTGTCCAACACGACTGCAAAGACTTTCTTTGAAGTCACAGTGCTGTCTTCAAAACACGTCTCTTCTTCATGAGCATCAGTTACTAACTTCATTGTCTCTGGTTCTTGATTGCTTGACCCACATCGCGATATCTCTGCGGACTGTTTTGCTACGTCTCCAGATGCACCTTCAGGTGCAGGTAATAGTAATTGCTCTCTCAACACTGGTGTTACACCACTAACAAACTCTGAGCGTTCCACCAGTGATGTCACACAATCAATATTCTGGGTTAATTCAGAGCCAACTGCGGGTAATTTCGGATCCAGGATGAGGGCAGTGACTTCCTCACCTGCCTCACTGTTCCCTTGCTGAGGTATTAGACCTTTGTTGAAAGGATGTAAGGAACCTGGCATTAAAGATTCTGTATTGCTTCGCTTGTGTTGAGCTGGAGTGCTATCAGTATTAGTGGTGTCACCTTCATCTTTTTGCCTGATTTGGAGAGTATTTGCATCTGATGTGCCATAAAGGTGCTGGTTGAGATCAGTATTCAAGGCAATCATGGCCACTTTTGGTGGAGTCACAGTTAAGGTATCTTCATGGTGTTCTGATGTAAAAACGCCTGGGATTTCAGGGACTAGGATTTCAGAGAAAGGAAGGCTAGCAGCAGTACTCATGAGTGAAGTCTCTATGGGCTGCATAGAAATACATCCTTGCTTTTCTTTTTCAGCATTACTTTCTACATCTGAGCTTCTTGATGTTTCCTTGGCAAGTTCTGTGCAAGGATGAATGTTGTCTGAAATGTAATGAGTCCTTTTGATCAGACTTTTGTTGTCAGTCTGGTCTCTTTCGGTATTTTCCCTGTAGCCTGGGGAATAATAATGAGGAGACTCAGGACTATCCATGGCCATCATTGCATCAGATGTTGAACACTGTGTTTCGCCTCTAAGAGACTCTTCAGCAGGTTTGCTCTGCAATTCTTTATGGTCCAGTTCCACTTCTCTATTTTCTTGGATCAGCTATAAAATCAAGCAGAAATATTAAATACTTTGTTATGATCATCTTTCCAACCATAATACAATTGGACTGAAGACTCATCAATTATGTGACTAACCATGGATCTCACCAGGTATTCAAGTTGAGGTGTATTTTTAAGGACATGTGAGGCACTTTTCTCCAGTTTCTTCGTGAGCTTTTTCCCCAGACAGTTCAGAAAAAAGTCGTGCTGTGAGAGTGCCTCCTGCAGGGCTTGCTGAAGTAGCAAACCCTCCTTCAGGATTGCCTATGAGCAACACACAAGGAAACAAACTCAGACAATACTAAGTGTCTAGATCTCCAAAAAACTTTTTTTTTCAAGTGGATTTGAAATTTGTTGTGCTTGTTCAGTATTCAAAATGAATTTTCCCATTTAGCCAGCTTATGTGAAAGGGTATACACTAAACATTCAACAATGAGTATAAGTGTGCTGTCTGAAACAGGGAGCTACAAAAAACACTTCCAACATCCGCATTATGACAGGAAGCAAGAGGATTTAGGGAAGATCTAGTCTTAATTTGTGAGACACTAACACTAACGATACAACTGGTGTGAGAGAGAGGTTGCCAACCATCTCAGTGATGGTCTCATTTGTTTAAAGGTTTAAAGGTTACATCACATTTTTATATTGGGCAATATTGGGCAAAAGATAATACTCACACACACTCAACCTGACAGAGTGGGATGGGTTTCTTTACGGAGTTATTATTGGTACTGCGCTTCCATAGAAACAAATGATTGCCATCCACTTAAGAACATAACAAGAGCAGCAAGGGCCAGTTCAAATCAATGTTGTGGGCTACTAAACTGCAATTTATGTGCGATGTCATAAAGAAATGCACAAGTGTAGAATGTTGAGGAACAATGCTACAATGTTTACAGACTCTATACATATATTTTTGCAGTATGTGATTTATTCATTTAGCTCTCATAGACACTTGAGGATGTTTTGCTGGATGTTTTGTTGACAGAGATTACAGCATCAGAGTTACAGAATATAAAGTAAAATTGAATAGTAAGTCATTGACAGATTGGTTAGCATTACCTGACTTGGCTGTGATGGTACAGCTTGTACTGTTTGGCTCCACTGCTGCAGCTGACTGATGAGTTCTCTGACCCTTTTGGAAACACTGTCTGCACACTCCTGTTTCTTCTGTAGAAAACTGGACCTGAGGCTACAGTGAGAACAAAAAGGAAAGATAGCAGGAATGAGTTGGACTTCATATCATATTTTTAAACTTTAAAGGTGCTATGTGTAGCACTTCTAAAAATCGCTGTATCATTACTTGTGATTCCTTGGTCTAACTGTAAGCTGTAAGGTCAAGATAATAGCTTCTGCCTCACACCAGGCATTGTTAGTGGTTTCTATAGGTTACATTTCCCATTGCTTCCTATAACAAAAGGATATCACTAGTACCACCTATGCTTTCTAGCATCACACTGTGTGCTTTATTGAAGAAGATAAACATGTTGAAAGGGATTTTGCCTTTCACTCTTTCCACCATCTGCCATTAGCAGAAGCCGTAGCCATGTCATGAGTTTTTGACATTGGCAAGTTGTTAAAGTTGAGTTGTTAAAATGCTACATATAGCACCTTTAAAGTGATTGTATCCACAAAAGCAGCACGGATGTTTTGAGTGAACATAGATGGTTACTCATTCTAAGAGAAGAGGAAAAGCTATAAAATGGACCTATGTTTTAAAATTTTAAAAATACCTGTCAAGCTCTTTAGCAACTGCATCAATGGTCAAAATCACATCTGCAGGAAGCTTTTCTTGTGTGGCCTTTGACTCTTGTATGTCTTGCAGTTCAGAAACTCTAGCTGTGAACTCTGTCAAACTGGTATCACAGTCCTACGAAAGACAGAAAAAAAACATTATGTTACTGACAGTATTGCCTATTGTGTATAGGCAGGTGGGTAGGTGGATGGTTGTATGGATGATTAAATGGGTGGACAAACGGACAATTACACAAAAAATGCCAGACTCCAGAACCCACTATACAGTCTTATTTGTGGGTAATGTAACATGCAACAATGGGAAGGATCCTTTACACTACCTGCAGTTTATACCAGTGTTGTTTAAGCTGGTTGATATCAGTCAACACATCATCGTCCCCAGACATATTTCCCCAACTCTCAGCCAAGTCGCTCAGTGCTCTCTGTAAACAGGAGGTTTCTTCCCTCACTCGCTGAACTCTCCTTTTCTCTTCAAGCTGGGCCAAATTTTCTCTGATGCAACTCTCTAGTGCCACCTTCTGGTTTTGGAGGCTAGCGACCTGGTGAGAGAGGCTAGCTTGAGCCTCGGCTGTGGAACTTGCTAAGATAGAGTCCTTGAGTGCTGCGAGTTCTGAAAGGTCCTTCTCCATGTCTGTTACCTCTTTTAGCAAAGCCTGCAAACATAGGTAAACAATATTAGCTTTTATTTCCTCTGTTAAGTGGAGAGAGGATGTGAGGAGGAGAGGAATAAACAGAAAGAGACAGATAAAGATCAGCAAGTTCCTATACAGAAAATGTATTAAATATCAGGAAGTACAATATTGGGTCAAATGTCTCAACAGGATTCACTTCTATTTCATTAGAAGAGCTGGAGTTCCAAATATTTTCTAAGTGTCAATGTGATTTTTCTATGATCTTACCTCCAGATCAGGTGAGTTAGTAATCAGTCCAGCTGAGCTTTCTCTCTGGGCCTGAAATGCAGACATCTTTTCCTGCAGGGAAGTCAAGGTATGGCAGCAGTTCTGCAGTAACTGGCCACAACGTTCTTCTTCGGACATGCCTTCCTCAAGGTGTGAACATGCTGTCTGTGTACATTTAAGCCAAGCAAAGCCAAGGTTAGAAGGTCTATATTTACCATCATGCTATGCTTGTGATTGCATACACTTTTCCATCTCAGATTACCACTTGAATGTAACAATTACCAAGAAAAGGCTTACATTCAGTTCTGCTATCAGTGATGACTGGCAAGTCTCCAGTGTAGACCAGGAGGAATCCTTCCAGATGGGGTCACCGGTCCCCTCAGCCAGCTCCCTCCTCTGTTCAGCTAAGCTTGTAAGAGCTAATCCCAGAGATTCAGTTTCACGCTGCAGCTCCTGTGCTTGGACGCTGGCCTCTCTACGCTCAGCCAGCCAAGGCCAGGGGAATAACATGGGGAGCTGTGCAGCTTGTTGCTGTAACTGCTCCTGCCTTTGGGCCAGGTAGGAGGAGGTGAGCTCCGGCTCGGCTTGGAGGACACTGAACCACCGGGAGAAACAAAGAGGTTGTAGTGGAACATTCAGGATGCACTTGAACTCACAAGACAACTTCTGCTGTTCTAAGAAGAGCAGCATCACTGCAGTGTATCCAGTCTTAGTTAAGGAATAATTCCTGTAAACTAAAGAGAGAATTGTCAGCCTCTACTGGTCTACAAGAAATGGCAATGCCCCTGAGGTTAAGGTTGCGCCTCCATAAACCAGATGTGCCCTTGCCTTGTGCGTAATGCAACTCCTGCCATTTTTTGAAAGCAGAAGGCACCTGTGATTGTACACAATAGAGGAGAAGTTCATAACCCTGATTCCCCTCCCTGTATGATAGACAAAAAAAAAAAAAAAAACATAGCACAGGAAAAAGTGGCTGCCATTGTGAGTAGGAAGCATGTTTTGTACTAGCACTGCAGGTTGCAGACAGACCCCTCTTGGGTGAGCATTGTAGGAAATCTGTTAAATTGCTTCATGCTACAGGAAGAGGGCGTTATTTTATTCTATTACCTTTGATGACAAGCTTCCTTTTGCAGGCGACTAAGATCCTCCTTCTCTGCTTTTTCCTCAGCAGCTTGCAGATTCCCACTCTCCCGCCACCGCCTAAAAAGCAAACACACACACACACACACACACACACACACACACACACACATACATACCATACGTCAAAGGCAACATCATAGTGACAAAATGACTCCAACATGAAATGCATCACAAAGTCGAAAGCAGATTTACTTGCTTTACCACATTTAACGTCCATAAGCAGGCATTCATCTTGCAGAGTGAATCTGTAACACTGCCTGATTGTTACATATACAGAGCCTTTACAAGTATATTACCCAGGAAACCACAAGTCCTTAAGTCTGTAGTAGTAATTTAGTGATCTAAATTACAAGCCTTCAAAATAAATAAATAAATAAATAAATAAAAAAGTCTTAAAATGAGTAATTATAAATTTCAAGATTAAGATTTAGATTGCGTTTAAAAAATTTTCACCATGAAACCAAGTTCCAAAATGCATAGATGGTGCATACTTCAACGATTAATCTTACACAGTGCATCATTGAGAAGAGGCATGAATTTCACTGCAAATGCGTTAATCTGCATGCTTTACATGCTTTGCAGTTCATTTGAAACATTCCAAGCATGACCTCCATTACCTGCTGAGAGCTTGTTTATCCCTCTCACTCTGTTCCTCCGCCTGAGACAGGAGCTGGCGGGTGGCTCTGATTTTCTCCTGCAGCTGGATCGCATCTGCAGCCAGACTCTGCAGGTTCTCTGGGCTGGTTATGCAGGCCAGGAGGCGCAGGTCCTCCAGCACGCCTGCTGCCTGATCATCCTGGGCCTGGAGCTGCCCACGTATGACCTGAACAGGAAGGGAAATTACTGCAGAGAACTTACTAGAGGAGGGTATTTTAAAACCTTTACCTTGGTTTAGCCAATTTAAACATAATTTCTACATATAATTGAATTCTCAAAACTGTACAAGGCAAGAATGTAAAAAATCTATTGTAAACATACACCCCTCTTTTCAACCTAAATCACAAAGTAGGGTCACAGGTGCCTGTTAGGTGATTCGATAACATGAAATCACAATGGTATGAATATTCACTAGGATACTGGCTGTAATTGATTTTTTTTTTCTCTTACAGGAATATGCCAACGTTTTGGGCTAAATCTTTTTCAGATTTACCCAGACTGAGACACGATGCTCAATACCATTTTCACTTCGGTTCAGTTCCTGTGGGTAGCATTTTGTGTTAGCATAGCATAAAGACTTGAGGTCTACAGGGGTCATTAGCCTCCGTCAAAGTGAAAAAATAAACCTTACAGCAATTTTTTTTTGAAATTGTCGTTTTAGGAAGTTAGATGATAACTTAACCGCTGAACACATGTATCCTTCCATCTGTGTATTTTATTACCAATACCATGATACAGATGTTACTTGAAACCATTTTCACCTCTGTCCACTGGTTCGGTTCCGATGTAAGTAAGTTGGAAAAAGGGTATTTTGCTCAAACAAAATTTTGTCAAAGATTTATCTTAATCTTGGCTCTTACTTGAATTTGTGCAAGGACTGCTGCAGTGTCCTCGCCACTCAGAGTGGCCAGAGAGTCCTGAATCTTCTGAAGGGAGTCGCGGCACTCGGCCATCCTGGCGGTGACTTGCCCCTTAGCTGCCGTCGTCTGCCTGTAGACATCCTCCACTTCAGAAAAGAGCTCTTTCACCTGCTCCATTTTCTTCTTCATCTGGGTCTCCACCACCTAGACAACACGAGGAATCAAGCCACTGGGCATAAGTCACGCTCACACGTACCTACCTAGCAACCTACCTAACGACCTACCTGCAGCTCCAGAGGGGGCTCCGCACTTTGAACCAGCTCCTGGATCTCAGCAGATCTGAGGTGGAATCGCTCCACACTCTCCTCATGGGCCTTGATCTCATCCTGAAGGCAGGGAGGAGGAATTTTTGTTCAAGGAAAACCGGAGAGAACCAAAAACCATACGAATGCCCATCAGATGGTGCAGAGACCTCGCAGCCCAAATACAGCAGAACAACAGCAAGCTGTTTTACCTGCCAGGCCTTGACTTCCTCCTCCATCTGAAAGGAGGGAGCCTGAGCCAACGCTGCCAGCTTGCTGACAGTCCAGCTCTCCACCTCCGCCCCGAGCTGGAGGACCCCCTCCCACAGAGCCAGGCCGCGCTGTAGGTTGTCCAGGTGCAAGTCTGTTCTCTCTGTTACCTGCAGGAGTTTGAGTTACAGATACTAAATATAGATATATGCAAACAGGCAACGCAGTCATCTCACAACACGCACACACTGCTGTCAGTGCAAATGCTTAGAATTCTGATGTCTGCAGTGCTAGTAAACATAAAGAGAGACTTGCAGCAAAGACACCTAAAAGGTCCATGCATATATGATGATAAGCTACTATATGGAGCTGCACTTATATTGTAAATAAAAGAAATAACAAAAAAATAATAATAATAATAATAATGCAACATCCACACAGAGGCAAAATTGTCAAAAAGCAAAAATATAAATTTTTTTAAATGAAGTGCTCCAAAGAAAAAAATTACACAAAACAGCATAAATAAAAATGTTGGCACAACCTGAACGTACAGCTATGTACTTGCTATGCTCATTTTAATTTATCATAGACATTTTTTAAAATCATTTATAGTCCTCCATACATAGAACTGTGCTATGGATAAAA